>JAWNMW010000569.1:0-98945 GCA_035043565.1 Drosophila robusta
TTTGCGATGGTGAAAGCCGTAAATTGGCGAGAACTTTCCTCTAAAAGACCCTGCCAATAAGCGTGCTTCATGTCCAGTCCAGTAATATATTTAGCGGATGGCAACTTACTCAGACCTACTCAACCTACGTATTTATTTCCCGAGAATTTAAACATAAGCGATTCTTTGGGCCTTTCTTAACAAGTACGCAGTTACTGCTCCAGGAAATGTTAGATTCCTCTATTACATCTACAGCAAGCATCTTTTCGACTTCGTCGAACAAAAGCTTTTCTTTAGCTGGTGATATATGCCAGAAACGTTGTTTAATTGGGATGTACCTTGCATTTCAATTGCATGTTGAATAACATGTGTACGTCCTACGCCTTACGAGGGAAAGGCATTAATAACTGAATTTAACCGATGTTGTTGGACCTCCGTCAAGGTATGTCTCCTTGGTAGTTCAGCAGAAATTGTGTCACTACCAACATCCAACTCTCAGACGACTGTTGTGTCCGTCAAAATATTATTCAACAAGCCGAAATCTTTCCAGAAGTCTATGCGTAGGTAAATGTGCTGTTTAAGGTCAGGTATACTGAAAAAATCGACCACCTTGTTATGCTTGCGAATTTCAATAGGTATACTAAGTTTTGCTACAACCGGACAACGTGCATTCCTGGCCGTTCGAATGCTGTCAGAACATTTTCGTGTCTTGGGGTGTTTATGAAAATGTCCGCTGCTTCATTACCGAGGCAACTAATTGTAGCCCCAGAATCCAAAAACGCGGTAAAATTATGGTCCTCCACCGTTATTTTGGTATACAGTCTATGGTCTAAACTCGTAAAAACTGAAGAAACGAGTTTCTTTTGCACTTTTTTAACTTTACGCCAAAAGTTCCGAAGTCGAACTGTCGAGCGTTTAGGTTTCAAAGCAATATTAACAAGTTGTGAAATGCTATCGACATCAATAGTATCGTAGTGATCAGTCTGAATTTGTGTACTAGCCATATAAATTGATTTAGCTGGGTCAAAGTTCGAACTATTTATATTGGAGTCAAGCTTTAGGTTGTGACTCCGCTTGCTGTTAGCCTCAGCTTTTAGTTGGTTATCGCGGTCGGATGAGTCAAAATGGAGTTGGTTTGCGCATCCTTCTTGCGGTTTTCCGATGGATTTACTACATTTAGGCTTAAAAGTATTTTTAGCCCCACACCCCTAACAAAACACGCGCCTTTCTCCCACACAGTCATCATATCGATGTCCTGTTTTGTCACAATTCCAACAGACTATTTTTCGACGTTGTATCTTTGAGATATTTCCGTCTTTGAACTCTTCACTTTCGCTAAGAATCTCAGCCACATTATGTCTGCTTATTTTGGCCCTAAACATGGACTTGTCATTTTCTCTACAGAAGTTTTCTATGTTTGATCCTCCTGTACGCGTTCTTATTATTAATTTTTAAATGTTATTTGTCGAGAAGAATATAATTACGTTCCGCTTTGAAGACTAACTATTCCACCTCATCGACTTCATGAGAAGTTTGACTGTATTGACCGATTGAAATTGTTGAAGACGATCATCCTTCTTGTCATTCCATTATCAATTCCACAAGTCAACGTTTTGCAATTATCCATTGTCGACAACAAAAGATTTGTCAAGATCTTGTAATTTTTTATAGTGTTCCAACGAATACTTGGTTAAGATCGTGGAGCAAATGCAATTATCACAATAATCGATAATCATTTTGAGATTTTAGTTGCCGAACAACTCGATAGAGAAATTCTTATGTAAAAAAAAATTGTGAATTTCTGGGGAATATGTTGTTTTGTAAATTGGGAGTACCTGAAACAATATTGACCGATAATGGTTCGCAATTTGTGTCATCCGGTTTTGAATGCTTTTTGACCAAATTCGGTGTGTCACATATTTGTACAGCGATATATTCGCCGCAAGCAAACGCAAGTGAGAACGCAATATTAGCTGCTATAAGGGCGTATATAGGTGACTATCATTCTGATTGGGAACTGCCAAATATTAGTGATGCTTTAAGAGCTCATTTTCACCGTAGTGCTACATTTCCCCCTTACTTTTAAGTCTTTGAACAAAACATTATTCCAAATGGCAAGGATTATGAAGTGCTACGACATCTCTGATTGTTATCAGAGTTGACTCTCAAAGTGCCTTACAGGTTATGAGACAGGCAGCGCAATAAAAGATAGAGGATTCTTTTGAGCGTAACGCTAATGTTTGCAATCTGCGCTGTCGGACCTTACAACTTAAAGTGAGGGTCACAGTTTTTGCCCGAAATTTCTGCCAGAGTAACGCAATCAAGAAATTTAGTGCTAAATTGGCACCTGTATTCATTCCTGAAATTGCAACTCGCAAAGCAGGTGCGTCTCATTAGCAATTATCAGATGGTAGGGATAAAAATTTAGGAGTGTACCACCTCAAGAAAATTCAGCTAAAATCGTGACCATCGCCTTTTTTCAGTTTAAGCCTTACTAATAATTACTATCCGGCTTCAACTGCACTGTAGTGGCCATATATAAATGAAGAAATAGTAGTTTTACAGTTAGTAGTAGATGTCAGAGCATCGCAAAAGTTGGTTTCGAACATTGCCTTTATAACCAACAGTGCTTTTAAAGCTCTATTCTGGAAGCTTTTATCTAGGTCAACTTCTAAACCAGCTTTGGAGTTATTCGCATTAGCTTAGCATTGTCTTATCGATTGTAACTCATAAACTTAGGATTGTCAGCCCGATAAGTAAGCTCTGTAGATTAGAATTGACTGTCTAGACGCCAGATCAGGCCATTGTTCCGTTAACGTCTGGCGCCTAAGCTTAGCTGCCGTAAGGGTGAGCAGTACAGATGCATAAGATATTCAGAAGCGCTGCAACAGCATGCAAGTCTCTTTGGAAGCTCTTTTGCATTTATCCTGATTGGAGTAATGGACCAAAATGGTCGTATATAGTGCATATTATTATTACTATTATACAACGATTCGTGTGACGTAAAGATCACGTGCATTGGCCGCTAATAGAGAGCCGAATTTTAATTGGAAAAGAAGAAAAAATAAAATAATAGTAGTCCCATTGTTGGATACCATTAAACAATCCATAGTCTGTCAAGTGGACGGGTATGTGAATGTCAGTAAAAGTGTTATGCTATTATAATTTTTCACCTGTACAACAGGGTGCTTACGCCACTGCTGTGGAACCCGAGTTCAGTATCTCTTGGGATATGTAGATACGAGAAACACTGGAAGCCCTAATTTTATCTCTTCGTCCAGATGGCCCGAATCCCTTTGCGTTTGTCTGGTGGGAGTTGTACCATAAGCTGCCACAGTCGCTGTCGGATAGGCACGCGGATAGCAGCAACAACTATAATCGAGTATCGAGCTGAAACCGACATCCCAAATCTTTAATTAATTAAAAGGAAGTTGAACATCTATTTTTTTTCATTTAAATAAATCATTTGATCAATTAATTGTCTCGAGCAACTCCCTGGTGCTAATACCTGATTATGCTTAGATTTTGATAAGTAAAAAAAAAAAAAAAGAGGTGTGAAATAATGCGTAACTCTCTAAATAATTTCGAGTTTCGAACAAAGTTATTCTTTTTTTGGTTCCTGTCGTGGCAAATACGTGGATAGCAGAAGCCAAAACTCTCAAACTTTAAACGATTGCGATGCGTAAAAAGACATATCGTTTCCACTTTGCATAGATTTTAATTTGCTAATAATTAATTATTATTATATTAATTATTTTTGTAAGAGGAAAGGATGTCGTATGGGTATGTTTCTTTTTATTTTTTTGAACTATTAATTTCCAATATGAATGGTTTCTTATATCTCCGTATACGACTTTGTCCACAGCACTTCATCGTCCCTGAGCTCATCGACATCGAGGAATATGTAAGTGCGCAAATCTCTATATGGCAATATTAGTTAGCCACTATATTTAAAATTTATAACAATTCTTTTCTAACCTATTTACATTAATATATAATTATACCCACACGAATATTACCCTTGAAACACGTACTGGTCTAATTTGTTAAGTAAGAAGAAAAAATGAATGACTTTGAATCCCACCAAGGAGTCGTGGAAAATATATATATATATATGTGGGAGTGAATGTGCATACCAGCATTGCACGATACCATTAAACAACCATCCCTAGACAATAACGATAACCAACAACGATGACCAACATCGATGACCAACAACGATAGTCGAGAGCGAGCTTGATCTATCAGAGAAAGAAGTACGAGGCAGTTGAAGAAAGACGCGCAAGTGGCAAGACGGCTACTGCAACTTCGACGTATAATTACATTGAACACAAATAAATCCCCACATATATATAATTTAAATTGAATTTATGATGTGCTAAAATTCGTTCTTATTCGTCCTGAGTAGATCATGGTGAACATGGGAGAAGCAGAATGATTAGGTAACACAATTCATAAAGGGGTGCAACAGACCGGTTTTTTTTGCGCAGGCAGGGAGGGATCATAGGGAGTCATTTCCACCTGAGAGCCCTAAATTGAGTCGTTACGATTATAGAATACAACTCGTGTCGTGAAATAGTTTTTTTTTTGTATGTACCTCTAACACGTTCAATATGTGCACTCAAATATTATAACTGTTTCACGAGCGAGTTCTTTTTATATGGAGAGTGTAGACCGAACCCCGACACAAGCCGGCGAGCTAGCAAGAGCATAGCTAGGAGTGCACTTTTCCCAAATCTCCTTATACTCAGCCAAGACCAAAGAAGCTTGAAGCCCAGTTGTACACTATATAATTGGCGCCCAAACGTGGAGCCCGACGGAAATATTTCGCCCAAAAGGCAACAACCACAGTATTTTAACATGCGAAACATCAGCATGTAGCCTTTATATTAGCTCCACAATTGCTCTTTTAATCAACAAGATCAATTTACAGTATGTTAATGGATAATATGTTTGGGTAGGAGCAAAATAGACAATACATATGGAACATGCGTTGTTATTCATCTGCTTGGATAAAACGACATATGTAAAATCTCTTGCTAACCGATCTAAATTGATGATGAATTGATGAGATTACAATCTGTTACTCATGCAAGGTAAAGATTGTCCATTATCCAACCTTATTCCAACTCAAATTAACAAACAGACTAGATAAGGTTCAAAACAAATTGTATTTGGTAATCGGAAACTGACTTACTAATTATGCTGCTCACTTGTGCTAACCATGGTTTAAAAGGACGAATATGTTGATTGGACGTAGATGTACTAAAGAACAGTACATTCAAGTGGCCCAACGATACCAAGCCCGGGCTTGTTAACGCGCGGACCCAGGCAAAATGCCATCCACCTCCCGCCCAACCGACCGAGGGGCGCTCCACATAACGTGCGGTGACGAAGATCGTGAACAAATTGACAGATGACAAAGGACTAACGTTTTAATGACAGGGACAGAAGATGCATTTTTTAATATATGGAAAGGATTGTTACAACTAGCGCATAAGATGCGAAAAGGGTTGTGGATAGCATAGTTTGCATTACACATTTTAAGAGAAAGTGGTAAAAAATTCCTCGTATTTCTGCACGGAACCGCAAAACTTATTTGGCTGATTAATTCTGAAGAATCAATTTCCCCATTGATAAGTTTGTGTAAGAAGATTACACTTAGAATGGTTCTACGATTAGAAAGAGAGAGTCTACTACGGTAAGAAGGCATGCGGGAATTAGGATTCCAGTTAAGACCCCGGAGGGCAAAAAGCAGAAATTGATTTTGCACGGATTCAATTTTATCCTGATGAATCTTGTATTGGGGATACCATATACAGGATCCATATTCAAGAGTTGGACGAAACAATTGAGGTATAAAGAGTTTTAGTAATGTAGGGATCGTCAAATTCTTTCGACCAGCACTTTATGAATCCCAGGACTCCAAACGCTGGTTTAGCAGCAGTAGAAATATGCTTGTCAAACTTAAGCTTGGAATCTAGAAGAATGCCTAAATCATTAGCGGACTCAATACGCTCTAGAGGTTCACCATTTAGAAAATAATTATTAAAAAAGGGCATACGTCTATAAAAATACATTAATTTACACTTATTGTAATTAAGATTTAATAAATTTACTTGACACCAGGTTTGGAAACTGTCAAGGTCGGATTGTAAATTTTGTCCAGCTAGAGAGTTAGTAGACGACAGGCAAAGTTTTACGTCATCGGCGTACATCAGCACCCTAGAGTGGTTTATTACAGAAGGGAGGTCATTTATAAACAAAGTGAATAATAACGGACCAAGGTGACTTCCTTGCGGTACTCCGAAAATAACATGAACAGGTTTAGAAACAAGGCCTTTAAAGTAAACTTTTTGGGTTCTTAAAGACAAATAGTTAGATATCCAAAGAATTAAGTTATTTGGAAATCCCAGAATATGAAGCTTATGCAGTAAAAGCGAATGATTAACAGAGTCAAACGCCTTACTGAAATCAATGTAAATAACATCTGTTTGCATTTTATTTTGGAAACCCTTAATAACAAAAGAGGTGAATTCCAATCGGTTAGTGGTGGTAGATCTATATTTCATAAACCCGTGCTGGTAGGGTGAAATTATAGATCTGCAGAGATGTTGTAGTTGGAAAGTTATCAACTTCTCAAACAGCTTAGGAATAGCAGACAACTTAGAAATACTTCTGTAGTTCAAAACATTAGACTTGTTTCCCTTTTTAAGGAGAGGAATAATAAATGATTCTTTCCAGATGTGAGGAAAAGAACTTAACTCCACAGACAAATTAAATAATTTAAACAAACGCTTTGAGAGACCTTCAGCACAATACCTAAGAAACCTAGTACCAGTAACCATTTCAACGGACATAAAAAATGAAATTTAGTGTTGTGATCGACAACGATTAAGAAACCTATATTTCCCATTTCAAACCGGGGGTATGGCCTTAAAATATACATGTAAAGTTTTTGAAAAGGGCGTTCAGAGATCATTGGTTTTCCCAATGGGGGGTTTCAAAACTACTTTTGGACTTTTTGTTTGGCGACAGACACAGAGAGATCATGAAAGAGAAACCTTGGAGCTTTATTGCCCAACTTGCCCATCTTTCGTTTAAATCTTTTTGCTTCATCAACCACTGTAATGACGCATGGTCTGTAATGACTTCGAAGTCCTGCCCTTCCATGTATGCCCTAAACTTTTAATTCCTTAAATTACAGTTAAACTAAACTGTAGCTCTGTTATCGAATAATTTCGCTGTGCTTTAGAGAGCTTTTCTCGCATAAAGGCTATTGGCAAATCGCTCCTTCCTTCTTTGTTTATTTGGGACAAGACGCAATCTTAGCCAAACGTACTAGCATCACAAACTAAAAGAACCGGCTTTTTAAAGTGTGGAGTTGACAGCATCGGTGGTGAAGTTAAACAAGCTTTTAATTTGCCAAACGCTTTTACAGCAGACGCATTCCAACTGAAGGACTCAAGCATTTTTAGCAGCTCAGCGTGTAAGCTTAACATTTTTTGGTACCGGAAAATCGATAATGGCTTTGATCTTGGTTGGGTCTTTTTTCAATTGACCATAACCAATAATAAAAGCTAAATACTTGATTTCTATGATAGAGAAATAGGACTTGGCAATGTTTATAGTCAGATTCGCTTTACGCAAATGCAAGGCGACTCCTTGTAACAACAGCAAATACGAATCAAAATCTTCTGATAGAATGAATAAATCGTCTAAATAAACAAAAACTCGACTACGCAAGTTAGCAGGTATGACGTGGTCTATGAGACGACATAAGGTCTTTGCTGTATTGGTAAGACCAAACGGCATTACTTTATACTAATAAAGAGGCCGATTTGCGATGGTGAAAGCCGTAAATTGGCGAGAACTTTCCTCTAAAAGACCCTGCCAATAAGCGTGCTTCATGTCCAGTCCAGTAATATATTTAGCGGATGGCAACTTACTCAGACCTACTCAACCTACGTATTTATTTCCCGAGAATTTAAACATAAGCGATTCTTTGGGCCTTTCTTAACAAGTACGCAGTTACTGCTCCAGGAAATGTTAGATTCCTCTATTACATCTACAGCAAGCATCTTTTCGACTTCGTCGAACAAAAGCTTTTCTTTAGCTGGTGATATATGCCAGAAACGTTGTTTAATTGGGATGTACCTTGCATTTCAATTGCATGTTGAATAACATGTGTACGTCCTACGCCTTACGAGGGAAAGGCATTAATAACTGAATTTAACCGATGTTGTTGGACCTCCGTCAAGGTATGTCTCCTTGGTAGTTCAGCAGAAATTGTGTCACTACCAACATCCAACTCTCAGACGACTGTTGTGTCCGTCAAAATATTATTCAACAAGCCGAAATCTTTCCAGAAGTCTATGCGTAGGTAAATGTGCTGTTTAAGGTCAGGTATACTGAAAAAATCGACCACCTTGTTATGCTTGCGAATTTCAATAGGTATACTAAGTTTTGCTACAACCGGACAACGTGCATTCCTGGCCGTTCGAATGCTGTCAGAACATTTTCGTGTCTTGGGGTGTTTATGAAAATGTCCGCTGCTTCATTACCGAGGCAACTAATTGTAGCCCCAGAATCCAAAAACGCGGTAAAATTATGGTCCTCCACCGTTATTTTGGTATACAGTCTATGGTCTAAACTCGTAAAAACTGAAGAAACGAGTTTCTTTTGCACTTTTTTAACTTTACGCCAAAAGTTCCGAAGTCGAACTGTCGAGCGTTTAGGTTTCAAAGCAATATTAACAAGTTGTGAAATGCTATCGACATCAATAGTATCGTAGTGATCAGTCTGAATTTGTGTACTAGCCATATAAATTGATTTAGCTGGGTTAAAGTTCGAACTATTTATATTGGAGTCAAGCTTTAGGTTGTGACTCCGCTTGCTGTTAGCCTCAGCTTTTAGTTGGTTATCGCGGTCGGATGAGTCAAAATGGAGTTGGTTTGCGCATCCTTCTTGCGGTTTTCCGATGGATTTACTACATTTAGGCTTAAAAGTATTTTTAGCCCCACACCCCTAACAAAACACGCGCCTTTCTCCCACACAGTCATCATATCGATGTCCTGTTTTGTCACAATTCCAACAGACTATTTTTCGACGTTGTATCTTTGAGATATTTCCGTCTTTGAACTCTTCACTTTCGCTAAGAATCTCAGCCACATTATGTCTGCTTATTTTGGCCCTAAACATGGACTTGTCATTTTCTCTACAGAAGTTTTCATGCTTTTTGACCTCTTCTCGTAACGCGCTCCTATTATTAATTTTTAAATGTTGGAGTTCGTATCGAAGAACACAATTAGCGTTCCGCTTTAAAATATCAATCAACTTGCCCTCACTGACTTCATGAGAAAGTCGGGACTGTAGGTCTTCAATCGCTGATTGAAAATTGTTGAAGGATTAATTGTCCTTCTTTTGTCGGTTCCTTATCAATTCCCACAGGTCAAAATCGTTTTTTGCATCATCTGTCGAAATGAAGAACAAAATGATTACCAAGATTTTTGGTAATTTTTTTTATGAAAGTTCCAAAACCAGTCACTGGCTATGACTGCGAAAAGCAAATGCAAATTATCACACAATAACTGATAATCATTTTTGAGATTTTGGGTTGTCAGTGAACGAACTCGATAGAGAAATTCTTCTACCTGCTCATGTTACTTACATGTATTTATTCACTTTGTTTATAAATGACCTTCCTTCTGTAATAAACCACTCTCGGGTGCTGATGTATGCCGATGACGTAAAACTTTGCCTGCTGTCTACTAATTCTCTAGCTGGACAAAATTTGCAATCCGACCTTGACAGTATCCAAACCTGGTGTCAAGTAAATTTATTAAATTTTAATTACAGTAAGTGTAAATTAATGTAGTTTTATAGACGAATGCCCTTTTTTAATAATTATTTTCTGAATGGTAAACCTCTTAGCGTATTGAGTCCGTTAATGATTTGGGTATTGTTCTTGATCCCAACATTAAGTTTGACAAGCATATTTTTACTGCTGCTAAACCAGCGTTTGGAGTCCTGGGATTCATAAAGCGCTGGTCGAAAGAATTTGACGATCCCTACATTACTAAAACTCTTTATACTTCACTTGTTTCGTCCAACTCTTGAATATGGATCTTGTATATGGTGTCCCCAATACAAGATTCATCAGGATAAAATTGAATCCGTGCAAAAACAATTTCTGCTTTTTGCCCTCCGGGGTCTTAACTGGAATCCTAATTCCCGCATGCCTTCTTACCGTAGTAGACTCTCTCTTTCTAATCGTAGAACCATTCTAAGTGTAATCTTCTTACACAAACTTATCAATGGGGAAATTGATTCTTCAGAATTAATCAGCCAAATAAGTTTTGCGGTTCCGTGCAGAAATACGAGGAATTTTTTACCGCTTTCTCTTAAAATGTGTAATGCAAACTATGCTATCCACAACCCTTTTCGCATCTTATGCGCTAGTTGTAACAATCCTTTCCATATATTAAAAAATGCATCTTCTGTCCCTGTCATTAAAACGTTGGTCCTTTGTCATCTGTCAATTTGTTCGCGATCTTCGTCACCGCACGTTATGCGGCGCCCCTCGGTCGGTTATGCGGGAGGTGGGTGGCATTTTGCCTGGGTCCGCGCGTTAACAAGCCCGTGCTTGGTATCGTTGGGCCACTTGGATGTACTGTTCGTTAGTACATCTACGTCCAAATATGTAAAAAAAAAAAAAATTTGTGAATTTCTGGGGAATATGTTGTTTTGTAAATTGGGAGTACCTGAAACAATATTGACCGATAATGGTTCGCAATTTGTGTCATCCGGTTTTGAATGCTTTTTGACCAAATTCGGTGTGTCACATATTTGTACAGCGATATATTCGCCGCAAGCAAACGCAAGTGAGAACGCAATATTAGCTGCTATAAGGGCGTATATAGGTGACTATCATTCTGATTGGGAACTGCCAAATATTAGTGATGCTTTAAGAGCTCATTTTCACCGTAGTGCTACATTTCCCCCTTACTTTTAAGTCTTTGAACAAAACATTATTCCAAATGGCAAGGATTATGAAGTGCTACGACATCTCTGATTGTTATCAGAGTTGACTCTCAAAGTGCCTTACAGGTTATGAGACAGGCAGCGCAATAAAAGATAGAGGATTCTTTTGAGCGTAACGCGGGTGCAATGTTTGCAATCTGCGCTGTCGGACCTTACAACTTAAAGTGAGGGTCACAGTTTTTGCCCGAAATTTCTGCCAGAGTAACGCAATCAAGAAATTTAGTGCTAAATTGGCACCTGTATTCATTCCTGAAATTGTAACTCGCAAAGCAGGTGCGTCTCATTAGCAATTATCAGATGGTAGGGATAAAAATTTAGGAGTGTACCACCTCAAGAACATTCAGCTAAAATCGTGACCATCGCCTTTTTCAGTTTAAGCCTTGCTAATAATTACTATCCGGCTTCAACTGCACTGTAGTGGCCATATATAAATGAAGAAATAGTAGTTTTACAGTTAGTAGTAGATGTCAGAGCATCGCAAAAGTTGGTTTCGAACATTGCCTTTATAACCAACAGTGCTTTTAAAGCTCTATTCTGGAAGCTTTTATCTAGGTCAACTTCTAAACCAGCTTTGGAGTTATTCGCATTAGCTTAGCATTGTCTTATCGATTGTAACTCATAAACTTAGGATTGTCAGCCCGATTAGTAAGCTCTGTAGATTGGAATTGAGTGTCTAGACGCCAGATCAGGCCATTGTTCCGTTAACGTCTGGCGCCTAAGCTTAGCTGCCGTAAGAGTGAGCAGTACAGATGCATAAGATATTCAGAAGCGCTGCAACAGCATGCAAGTCTCTTGGAAGCTCTTTTGCATTTATCCTGATTGGAGTAATGGACCAAAATGGTCGTATATAGTGCATATTATTATTACTATTATACAACGATTCGTGTGACGTAACGATCACGTGCATTGGCCGCTAATAGAGAGCTGAATTTTAATTGGAAAAGAAGAAAAAATAAAATAATAGTAGTCCCATTGTTGGATACCATTAAACAATTCATAGTCTGTCAAGTGGACGGGAATGTGAATGTCAGTAAAAGTGTTATGCTATTATAATTTTTCGCCTGTACAACAGGGTGCTTACGCCACTGCTTTGGAACCCGAGTTCAGTATCTCTTGGGATAGATACGAGAAACACTGGAAGCCCTAATTTTATCTCTTAGTCCAGAAGACCCGAATCCCTTTGCGTCTGTCTGGTGGGAGTTGTACCATAAGCTGCCACAGCAGTCGCTGTCGGATAGGCACGTGGATAGCAGCAACTACTATAATCGAGTATCGAGCAGAAACCGTCATCCCAAATCTTTAATTAATTAAAAGGAAGTTGAACATCTATTTTTTTCATTTAAATTAATCATTTGATCAATTAATTGTCACGAGCAACTCCCTGGTGCTAATACCTGATTATGCTTAGATTTTGATAAGTAAACAAAAAAAAGAGGTGTGAGTTAATGCGTAACTCTCTAAATAATTTCGAGTTTCGAACAACGTTATTCTTTTTTGGTTCCTGTCGTGGCAAATACGTGGATGGCAGAAGCCAAAACTCTCAAACTTTAAACAATTGCGATGTGTAAAAAGAAATATCGTTTCTCCTTTGCATAGATTTTAATTTGCTATTCATTTAATTATTTTTGTAAGAGGAAAGGATGTCGTATGGGTATGTTTCTTTTTATTTTTTTTGAACTATTAATTTCTAATATGAATGGTTTCTTATATCTCCGTATACGACTTTGTCCACAGCACTTCATCGTCCCTGAGCACATCGACATCGAGGAATATGTAAGTGCGCAAATCTCTCCTAATATAAGTTTGCCACTATATTTAAAATTTATAATAATTCTTTTCTAACCTATATACATTAATAAATTAATATACCTACACGAATATTACCCTTGAAACACCTACTGATCTAATTTGTTAAGCAAGAAGAAAAAGGAATGACTTTGAATCCCACCAAGGAGTCGTGGAAAATATATATTTAAAATTTAAATTGACTTTATGATGTGCAAAAATTCGTTCTTTTTCGTCTTGAGTAGATCATGGTGAACATGGGAGTAGCAGAATGATTAGGTAACACAATTCATAAAGGGGTGCAACAGACCGGTTTTTTTGCGCAGGCAGGGATAATTTAACCTTTAATCCACGTCAGTCGCCGTCCCGCCGAAAAAACGTGGTGAGCTCTATTATTTTCTTCCTTTTATAAGCTCGGCAGCGCCCACTTGTGAAATATGTGACCACCCTTAAGTCTGCCCTGCCAACTTCATCCAATGGCGATCACGATGCACCGAGTAGCATCGATTAGTTTCCCACCCATGGTGGTATTCGTGGCTGATAATTTATCGACGCAAAGTTCAAATGCAACACCACAGGAGAATTTCAAGTTATACGCCGCCATGAACGATCAAAATTGTCGTGCGCATTTGTTGGCTCCGCTCCCGTGGTTGCCCACCCTCCGCGTCGCCCAACGTAGGCCACACCAACTCGGTATCTTATCTATACCCCACAGGTCTTTCGCATGGACGACCCCCAACGATCTTCCACCAGCGTCTTCAACCTCGTAGGCATTGTTTCCCACGGCTCGGACTATACGACACTTGCGGAACTTTTTGGTGAATTTGGCATTAAAAGCTTTGCTGAAGTCACGCAACACGAAATTTCGTCGGTACACGTCCTGGCCTGGCACTGCATAAAACTTGCGCGCGCTTGTCACACTGCTGTCGGCTACGCTCATAGGCTTGGTGTAGGTGATTTTTAACATGTGCTTGCACAAGGCGAATCTTATCTTACACCCCAGGTCAAAGATCGGGTGTTCGCCCATGGATCGTATTGTCCGAGCAAGCTTATAACTGGCCCCATTTAAATATGTGTGTTGGTATGAACGGATCGCCGCTAACACCGTGCGATTCACCCTCTCCGCAGCGTTGCTTTAGGGGGAGTAGATGGCCGTTTTCATGTGGGCTATTCCGAAAGCATCGGTCATATTTTCAAATTTCTTGGACACAAATTGTCGACCGTTGTCTGAGTGTATGGTCTCGGTATGGTCTCACCGAACATAAAAAAACTAGCGTCAACGTGAAATTCGAAAAGTGATCGACGACTGCGAATATCCAAGCGTGACCCATCTTTGACCGCGCATATTTCCCCAAAAGTCAGTGTATATCTTTTGGAAGGACCGTTCCGTCTTTACATCGCGCCCTAAGGATACCTGCATCCGATGGTTCGGTGCCTTCGTTTCTTTGCAAACCGCACATCTGCCTACATAGCGCCTCACCTGAGCAGCTATGTTAGGCCAGTTAAAATGCCTTCGGAGCAAATGTAGCGTTTTTACTATGCCTCCGTTACATCTAATGGAGATGTCGTCCACGTGAGCCTAGTCTGAGTGTCGTAACGAGCGACTTGGTACCCAAAATTTCCACAACGTGCCCTAGACTTCGTCCTTCAATTTTTCGAACTCAGTCCGTTTGTATAGCACTCCATCTTGGACCTGCAAGTCTAGCAATCTATGTTGGTTTTTGCGAAATTCTTCTACCAGCTCTCGGTACTCTTTTGATTCAAGTGCCAGTGTCTGTATCCCCAACAACAGTTCCAAATCTAGCGACAGATCAGCAACACTGCGTGACAGAGTATCAGCGACTACATTTCTACCCCTTTCCGATGCTCAATTTGGAAGTCGAAATGCTGCAGGCGCAAATACCATCTCGTTAATCGTCTACGCAAATCTCGCAGTGACATGAGCCATTTGAGACTGGCGTGATCGGTGATAACCGTGAATGGCATCTTTTCGATGTATGGCCTGAACTTTTGGACGGCTAACACTGCGGCAACACACTCCTTCTCGGTCACTGGGTTATTAACTTGGTGCTTGTCCATCGTGGCGGAATAGAAAGCTATTGGCCTCTCATTGCCCTCGGCGTCAATTTGAAAAATTACTGCCCCAACTGCGAAATGCATCGAGATGCATCGTACTGAATATAAAACCTACGCGAGAAATCCGCATGAACGGGAGCGGACGTAAGTGCATCTTTCACCCTACGTACTGCTTTTCCTGCCTCCTCGTTCAGCTTAAATTTTCCTCTCGTACTTCCCTTTAATGTCTCGGTAAGTGGTGCCGCGATTTCCGCGAAGTTCTTAATGAAGCGGCGGTACCATCCCGCGGTCTCCAAAACACTGCGCACCTCCTTAACTGATCGTGGTTCCGGAATTCGTTGAATTGCTGCAACGCGGTCGGAGTCAGTCCGTAAGGTACCTCCACCTATCATGCAACCTAGGTACCTGACGCTCTTAAAGCAGAACTTTGACTTTTTTAACCCGATCGTCAAGTTTGCCTCTCGCAGACTCTGCGCCACCAGACTCAAATACTTCACGTGCGTCTCAAAATTTGGAGCGATAATCAAAAGGTCATCGAGATACAGAAACACGTTGGATCTAAGCTGCTTGACCTTGTGCATAAGACGGAAAATCTCTGAGCGGCATTGCAAAGCCCCAAAGTTATTACTACGAATTGATAGAGCGGACGCCTTGGCACAGTAAAGGCCGTGAACGCTCTGCAGCTCTCCTCTAGTTCAATCTGCCTAAACGCGAACTTAAGGTCGACGCTGGAAATAATATATCTGAGCGATGCTCGAAAGTATTCCTTCGATACATGATAGTGGGTAAGCGTCCTTGACGGTGACAGCGTTGAGCTTGCGGGTATCCAGGCTGAAGCGATTTTTGTTCGGCCTTTGCAAGACTGTAGTACGGTTACTCCCCGGACTATTAATTACTTTGATGACTTCCAAGGCCAACATCTATCCTATCCTAGGCGTTCCCGCAGCTGTCTTCCCTAGTCCTACCTTCTCAAAAGCCAGAAAGTCTTTCTTTACCGCTTTTAACTCTTTTTGCTCGTCCTTTTCCAGTTCCTAGGCTTCCGCCTCTAATCCCTGATCCTTTCTATTCGTTTTATTTTACCCTAATTCGCGGGACCCATTCGGGAACGCGCCTCTCCCACTCTGGTTGCGCTCACTCTGCCGTTTCCCATACATTTCGGCGCGAAGGTATCCACAACGATAGCAAAAAACTTTTCGCTGTGCGTTTCCATAGTCCCTCCAGCCGTGTCCTTGCTCCCCACAGTTCCATTACTCAGGTGTTAGGGTCCCCATATTCGCTCTAAGCTCTTCGACCTCTGGCTCGTCCGCAGGGTCGCCCTGCAGAGAACTGACATTTGGCTTGCCCTGCCCCATGTACTTCAGATGCGCACCATATGTCGGCCGAATACAACGCTGACCCAGGCTGGCGATTTCGTTGGACTCTGCACGCAAATGGTCGACCGAATACACGTTCATGACATAGACATACCGTGCTATAGAGTGCTTTAAGCCTTTTTTATTAATCTGATCAACCTCGATTAGCGGAGAGGGGCTTCTAGGCGCGATTCTAATACATCATATCATTGCCTGAATGAAGTCGCTTACAGACTCTCCTGGTAGTTGTTGGCGATATCTTAACTCCTGCATTCTATCAATGTCATCCCAGCTACCTCGGAACCTTGTCAGTACAGCCCTGCGATGGTCGTTCCAGCAGATATTCGGGCATTGCCTCACATGGAACCAATACCATTCTCTGGCCCGGCCAGCTTCTAGTACGTGGAAATTCCGAGAACCGCTTCCCAAGGACAATGAAATTGCTTTTGTAAGTACTCCAATTTAAAGACGAAATCTTCAATAGATACTCTGTCATTCGACCCGTCAAAAGACACTTCCCATTTATCCAGCTTGGTCCAAGACTGATCTGAGGGTTGTCTAGGGGCTGGACGCCGTTCACTTCCGTCCATAGGAAATTCCCCTCCAGTTAGACTCTGCTTTGGTTTTCTTGTCGCCTATTGTCCGGTCCTGGGTTACGCAACTCCCACTCTTGCACTCTACTTAATCCGCTTGAGGTATTTGACCTCTCTTGCTTCGGTGAAGGCCTATGGGCTGATGCCGTTGGCCTTTTTGGCACTGCACCCTGATGCGACTGTCCCGATGCCGGACGCGGACCTGCACTCTCCCGGGCTGCCTCGCACGGGTGCTGACTGCCTGCGCCCCTCACCGGATGTGCGGCTTCTTCTCCCCAAGAATCTTCTTGCGCAACACTGCCTGCTCTCGATCGCAGGGGATAGAAAAAGCTGGCTTCGGGGTCTGCGTTCCCACTTCCCGTCATGCTTTCGTTGGCTTATCTTTAAATTTTTTTAGCTGACCAAAAAATTTCTAATTTCTACTTAAACTCGCAACTCAATACTAATTAACACAAACACAATACCAAAACAGTTAACAATCATACTATGTAAGGGAGACTCACCATTTGCCGGAATCAGCCGACACTCTAATCTACGCAGTCTACCAATCTGCTCCATTCAACACCAAAAATATAACACCACAAAACTACGTTTAAATGAGACCAACTGATTCGATCGTCAGCTAGCCGACTCTAGTGATCCTGATGCTTTAAGAAAAAACAAATATTGAACGCGATATTTGTAACACGTCTTCTGTTTTCGGTGGGCAACCTCGGCTGGCTCAGTATTCTCAGGGATGGATAACCTCAACCCTGCCCCTAGACGGTACAAAATTCCCAAAACAAACAAAACCTACACAACACCACCAATTTACCTACATAAGCCCAAATGAATGGACCAGTTGGCCGGCCCGCGCTTCCTGTAGTGGTCTATTTCGAATTTTGCTGGCCCATTGCCCTTCGATTGGAATTGACGGCCGACTTAATCCATGATTTCGACGATTCCCCCCTGCCCCTACACTCACTCACGCTTCACTTTCTGTGCGGTACAACCTCGAATTTTAATAAATTAATATTTTTTTTACACTTTTACTAACAAATTTTATAATAATTTTATAATAGATGGTGCTACTATGTTTTTTTAACGGAGGTTTAAAATCAGACGTGTCCGAAGTCTTGCCAAATACAAATAATTGAGGAAATAGGACATTATGTACGGCGCAGGTATACTGTAATGTTAATTGATTTATTTTCTATCCGTGCCCTACACTATCGGAGCTGCAACTAGGGTGTAAAGATGGGGAATAAATTAACTTTTCGACAATTATTTCTGCCTCGCACTAATGGCCTGAGTTCTGTGGACCAGAAATCAAATTTGGCAAAACCCGAATGCCGGATGTGACATAGTACTTTCGTATAAATAAATAAATGAATGAATACCTGAATGAATAGGAGAAGTAATCGACTAAGTAGTTTACTTAATTATTAAACGAAGACATTGAAAAACACATAACATTGATCCTTAGCGGGGCGGGGCGGTGATGGCCATTAATTTATGTGACTGGACATGTAAAAGGGATCACCACATAGATCTGTCTTGGGCGAATTGGCCGGTTATTTTTAGCTTCGGGCGCGACCAGGATATCAGTAGATTGTAGCAACTTCAGCTAATAGCCGGAACGATCTCACCCTGTAAGATTCACTGCCAGCGGGAATGTTGCTGGCTGCAAGTAGTTTTATTCCAGAACTTATCACCAAGAATGTGAGTTGTTCCAGGAAAGGGCGCAGTTGTGCTCGCTAAATGCAGTCAGATGATGGAAGTAAGATGCCCGGGGAGTCTCGTCGGTGCAGGCAAACGCACATGCCGAAAATACAAATTTAAGCGGCGTGACCTGCCGTTGGCCACCTATGTGAACGACTGATTCTTATTGTGTGTTCTTGAAAGATCGCTGGTGCACTTACGAACTTTGTTGCTCAAGATTTTAGGTACGGGGGGGGGCTTTTGTACCCGCAAGCAATCTATAATTTAACCTTTAATCCTCGTCAGTCGCCGTCCCGCCGAAAAAACGTGGTGAGCTCTATTATTTTCTCCCTTTTAATAATAAGCTCGACAGCGCCCACTTGTGGAATATGTGACCACCCTTAAATCTGCCCTGCCAACTTCTCCCGATGGCGATCACGATGCACAGAGTAGCAGGCCAGTATTCGTGGCTGATAATTTATTGACGTAGAGTTTAAATGCAACATAGGTCTGATATAACAAACAAAACGGGCGTTGCCAAACAGTATCCTATTCCCAAATTATTTGAAAAAATTATTACCTCCAATTTGCAGCATCTCTACAACTCAGTATTTTCCCCTGCTTAACATGGTTTTGCAAGGGTCGGTCAACCTTAAATTCACCTCGATGGTAAATGATGCTTTTCTGGAAAAAAAGCAAACTGGTATCATTTACACCGAGTTCAGTAAAGCATTTGACTCTGGACACCCCTCTTAGCTTTGGTTTTCGACCAACCAGTTGCACCTTAATTGTTGAAAGTGTATGTGTATGTCTTTTAGTCGTTCTAAACCACAATTGGTTAGTTAAACAATTGAAAATTTTCCATTAAAAGGTATACTAACAGTAAAAGATCTTGGAGTTCTCTGTGCTTCAAAGTTGAGCTTCAGCATTCACATACATACTATTGTAAACGAGACTAAGAGTGTACTTGGATTTCTTAAACGTTGATCGAAGGAGTTCAGTAACCCTTCACTACGAAACTTCTTTACATATCGCTTGTACGCCCAGTCCTGGAATACTGCTCATGTATCTGGTGTACGCAGTACAAAATCCACCAGAATCGAATTGAGTCCTTCCAGAAGCGATTTCTGCTATTTGCCTTACGTGGTTTAAGCCGGGATCCCAATATAATCCCTGGTATTGTCTTCCTACACAAATTGATTAATGGCTTTTCTTTAAGTCGCTTAAACTTCTCGGTTTCGTTTGGACCTACTGGATGCTATTACCCCTTATTCCTTCCTACCTGCACGACTGACGCTTTGCATAATTATTTTCGTGTCTTATGCCTACGCTATAATAGCCTCTACCATGTGTTCTCCTCTGAGCTCTCTTAGGTTTGTCGACTCAGTCATTGGTGCGTGAGTAATATACTTCCTGGTGCTCCCTGAAACGTTTGCATGGCACGAGTATTTATGGTTCGATGCGTTTGCATAAACCAAAGGTAATGAATGCCATATAATTGTGGTATAGGGTTACAAGTGTAAAGCTACAGTAGCGCGAGAATTGCAGTGTTAAAGCAGTGTATATTGGATAGGTAGATAACGTTTCACATATGTATGTACATACGCGATTACGCCAACACGCACAGTAAGTCAATAAAGTAAGTATGCAGTGGGCCTAACGAACAATACGCAATAAAAAAATATGGAAATCCTATAGTAACAAAACAAAAAATGATATATTTACAATTCTTATCTAAGGAACTTCAATTCAGGTACAAAATCATATTTCAAAATCCAACGTTTTCGAATTATTCGAACTTAAATTAAAAATCCTTAAAATTACATCAAAAAAGTATGTCTCAGAAACAAAATTTTTAGGTATAGATCCATAAATTCATTACAAATATCAAATCAGATTGGTTTTTATTATTTTGTAGGATAGCTCTTTTGTTTATTCATTGATTTTACGAGGTTCATTGTAACTGCAGTCTGTATTTTCTCCACTTTTCCAAAACGATTTTTTTTTTCAATTCATCCATGCTTTCAATTTCATATTTTCTTATTTGCCGTTTTATGTGGTCCCACAAATGCTCTCTTGGGTGAGGTAGTGTTTTTAGCTGGTTTTTGACCTTATAGAGTAGCCACATCTTTACAATAGTCGCTGTATGCCTGGGGTCGTTGTCTTGCTGAAATACAAACGACTCTTCTAGACTAATTTTCGAAGCACTTTCATGTAAATTATTTATTAAAATGTCCATGTATCCAAATCGATCCTCAGTGCCATCAGTAAATACCAGCTTACTGACCCCAGATGCTGCCATACACACCCAAACAAGCACGGAACCTCATGCGAGAATTAGGATTCCAGTTAAGACCCCGGAGAGCAAAAATCAGAAATTGTTTTTGCACGGATTGAACTCTATCCTAATGAACCTTGTATTGGGGACACTATATACAAGATCCTTATGCAAGAATTGGACGAACAAGTGAAGTATAAAGAGTTTTAGTAATGTAGGGTTCGCGCTTTATGAATCCCAGAACTCCAAATGCTCGATTAGCAGCAGTGGAATTATGCTTGTCCAACTTAAGCTTGGGATCAGAAAGAATGCCCAAATCATTAACGGGCTCAATATGCTCAAGAGGTTTACCATGCAGAAAATAATTATTAAAAAAGGGCATTCGTCTATAAAAATATATTAATTTACACTTACTGTAATTAACATATAATAAATTTACTTGACACCAGGTTTGGAAACTGTCAAGATCGGATTGCAAATAATGTCCAGCTAGAGAATTGGTAGACGACAGGCAAAGTTTTACGTCATCGGCATACATCAGCACCCAAGAGTGGTTTATTGCAGAAGAAATGTCATTTATAAACAAAGTGAATAATAACGGACCAAGGTGACTTCCTTGCGGTACTCCGGAAGTAACATGAACAGGCATAGAGACAAGACCTTTAAAGTAAACTTTTTGGGTTCTTAAAGACAAATAGATCCAAAGAATTAAGTTATATGGTAATCCAAGAATATGAAGCTGCTGCAGTAAACGCGAATGATTAACAGAGTTAAACGCCTTACTGAAATCAGTGTAGATAACATCTGTTTGCATTTTATTTTGGAATCCCTTAATAACAAAAGACGTGAATTCCAATACGTTAGTGGTAGTAGATCTATATTTCATAAACCAGTGCTGACAGGGTGAAATAATAGATCTGTAATGATGTTGTAATTAAAAAGTTATCAACTTCTCAGACAGCTTAGGAATAGCAGAGAACTTAGAAATACCTCTATTGTTCAGAACATTTTTTAAAGAGTGGAATAATAAATGATTCTTTCTAAATTTTAGGAAAAGATCTTAACTCCACGGACAAATTAAATAGTTTATACAAAGGCTTAAGGAGACTTTCAGCACAATACCTAAGCACGCAGCCTGGTACTCCATCAGTTCCCGACGGAAATACGGGCTTGATGACCCTTAGATAATTTAGTAGTAAACTTTCTGTGATCCAAGGCCCAAAAATGCAATTAGAAACATTTACATGATAAGGATATGGCAAATGTGATAAATAATTCTGAGAACTATAGGTTGTTTGAAAAAATTAGCAAATAAATCGGCAATAGCCTGATCTGAGTCAGCAGTCGTTTTTAAAAAAAAAACATAGTTGATGGTAGTGTTGTTGATTTGCGCTTCGAATTAACGAAGTTATAGAACCGTTTAGGATCCCGCTGGAACTGTATCCTACACCTTCTAAGGTAATCCTTATAACGTTGGTTATTTAGGACAATGAAATTAGATCGAGCAATCAGATATCGAGTGTAATCCAAGAAAGAGCCAGATTTCTTGAACTGCCCGTACATCCTTGACTTTATCCATGTCCCTACACATATAAGGCAGAGACCAGTCAGTCGGGTTTGCGAAATTGGCGAGCTCGCTCTGGAGGTATACTACCTGGGTTTAGCACCCGGGAAGGTAAATCAATCAGCAACTCTAATGTAGGGTGATCGGGATCTTCCGGACATGATATAGGTTCAGTACGTTAAACAGACAAAAAAAGATTGATCCAAAACAAAAACAAGGTCAAGTATTTTATACAGTGCATTTGGGATAGCACCGATTTGACACAATGACATCCCAAATATATTATCTAGAAAATCATTTTGAGTCATGGAAGTCAACACGCATAGTGTGTGTCCTGATTATAATTAATGACTAGAAATCCAAGTAGTTCCAGTAATATTGAAGTCATCATGAACTATAAGAAAATCACGATCGGAAAACATAGCAGAAATAGAATTTATAGCAGAGAAGTGCTTTGAATAGACAGAATTATCTGAAGAAGGTGGAATATAAGAACAAGCAATAAAAAGGCAGACACCGGTAATGCATAATTTGACGCGAACAAATTCTATATATATACTAAAGTTAGTTATTACTATCTCCGAAAATAAATCAGCATCAACAGCATAAGCACGCCACCATCGCGACGAGAAGTGCGATCGTTTCAATAGATAGAGAATATGTTAGATAGTATTTCAGAATTAAGAATGTCAGGCCTTAACCATGTTTCAGAAAAGTTATTGACATTAAAAGGAAACGATGGCCTGTTAAGATAAAGATTACTAAGTTTGGTACAAAGACCTCTTATATTCTGATAGCCAAGTGAGAAGAAGGATGTTAGTTTTTGTGCTAACAGAGACTGCAATAGGTGGGTTTAAATTTACACCAGGAGGCGGAAGTGCAATCGGAGACCGATTTTTCTTTTTCGCAGTATATTCTTCAATGATGAAGTGGTCAGAAGTGGACAGAATTCTTTACAGCAAATTTTGCTGAAATGTTCGGCCGGAACACTTATTTTAAATGAAATGTCCCGAACGTACGAAAATTGGAATTTTTCCACCGTAATATTAGCTTTCAGCTTGGCCTGGATAAGGGCGTTAACATCATCAGAGGCAAGCCTAGAAACAAAAATTTGTTTCTTTTGTGGAACACCTACAAGGGTCACATTTGGGACGTCAGCAGTAGCTTCTAATGGAGCTATAGCCTTGGATTGACCATCTGATTTAGTCGGTTTATTAGCACTAGACAGTTGATCAGTCTCACCAGGGCTAATAACTACAGAATCCGAAAAAGGTTCGGTAACAGAAGAAGCAACATCTATGGGAACTATGCTGGTTTCATCAGTTCTGTCTTTGATGTGGGGAGAGGGGGATGAAAAATTAATTAATTGTAAGTTAGGGGCGGATGTAGTGGGCAATTCTGTCGGAGCAGAAAGTTTATTTGGCCCAATATATAGCCTAAAATTGGCTTTTTTACGCGTCGGAGATTCGTTCAAAGGCTTCATAGCTATGAACTCATTATCCAGAGCGGAGAACCCGTCGGACAGATTTTAAACTGGCCGAGGATATCCCCAAAGCCCCTCTTGGTCTGCCTCATGAATCCCATCATGTCTCTTTCAACTTCCCTGCAGGATTCGGAAGTCCACTTTAAACCTGATCTGGACACAGGTCGATAATGCGGCCATAGTATCAAAAGAAATAAATTACAGATAAAGAAATAAAACAAAAATAACAGCTCAAGGAGGATTAAAGTTAAAGTGTACAGAAAAAAATAAGCACACTAGGGTTAAACAGAATTGATGCTGATATGTACTTACAATGCAACAACAATTATTACACAAACGTAAACAGCTCGGGCGCAACGACCGAAATAAGCAACGGGATCAAAGCAAAAGCAAAAATTATAAAAAGAAAAGACCTATAAACACCAACAACAATATTAATGTAAGCGCAGGGAGAGTAAAAACCGTTTTAGAGCGCGAAATGATAGCAAGAGAAATATGCAGAGAGCAAATGCAAAAACAAAAAGTTAGCAGCCGGCAATGCAACTGCACAAGACAACCAGTATACTTGTGCTGCAGTTTGTTATTGCACTAGAACTCAAATTATGCCAATTAATTTTGAAGATTGCCAAATAGATTTGAATAATGAGTTTCACAGAACCGTTTGAATCACACTGTTGCAATACTATTTTCAGTCCAAAAAAGCGAAAATAAGATTGATTAAATGAGTTTAAATTAAACAATTCGAGGCGCAAGAATGCTAGTGCGAATGCAACATGACACAGACACCATAGACAGAGTAACCTCCAATTGATCTTGAAAGCGCAAGTGCTGAGCGCATCATCAGCGAACAGTTATTTGTTGTTGTGAAGCTCAACAGATAAGCCGAAATTGCGGTAAACATAAAACTAAAAACTCAAAAATAACGTACAGTTCTTTTATGCATTACTAATTAATTTGTAATTCGTTTTATCTTTGAAGACATTGATCGTCTTTGGAAGCACTCAAAAAATTGTTTGACACTAATAATTTGAGTTTATCGTTTATTTATTATTTATTTATTTATTTTTCGTATAGCTAATAATTGACTGTATTAATTCAACAGTTTGGTTAAAATTCGCGAGAGCAAAATGGCTTCAAAGAGATACAATAAAGATTCGTCACGTTAAAGCTTAATGAATTCCCTAAGGCGGAACAAGACTTATGTGCTTAACAAGTATGTCTATGATTGCCGCACAGCTAGAAACGCGGTGAAGTTTGGTTGAATCTATCTTTACGCAATTATGCAGCGTCCAACAGCAAATAGAAACAGGTAGTGAAGTTATCATTGAATTTGAGACTCGCCGGGAAATAAAGGATATTTTTTGCGAAATCAAGGAAAAGATAGTAGGGCACTTGACTCAAAGGAGGCGTCACTCTTTAGAACCTTCAGAACCCGGTGCCATTTCAACACTCACAGGACCTAGTATAAGCTCTCGCACTTCAAAATTGCCTAAGTAGAAATTGCCGAAATAAAGCAACGAAGTGGATTAGCTCTCTAATTTTATCCATTTCAAATCTTGTTTAGGTCCAATTCCACTTCGAACGGTCGACTGTTTGGAATTGTCCGTGGACAACTAAAGAAAGGCTCTGCAGCTGCTTAAGCACCATTTTGAAAACAAAGCTATAATCATTCAGGCCCATGTCTATTAGCTTTTTAGCATTAGTTGGCTCAAGTAAGCAAATTCGGATTCATTAAAAGGATTGGTTGACATTTGGAGGCTCTGCGCTCGTAAGGTATCGAGAGCGAGATGTTAGATGCACTCTTGTTTCACTTGGTCCAAAGTAAATTGGATGAAGCTGAAATGAGATAGCGAATAGTCGAGAAGTGAGAAAGTCGGTCGAGGCTAAATTAAGCAGAAATTGAAAAAGAGCGAGTTTGGCGGCTACAATAGATCCCAATACATATTCATGTTACTGTTGTTCAGTTTCGCATCACATTAAAGTGTGTCAGAACTTCGTAGCCTTGACACCATTACAAAGATATTTTGAAGTAAAGAAACATAGCCTAAGTTTTTGTTGTTTTAGCAAGCGTCATCAAACAGAAGAATGCAAGGATCGGTCGTGCACTATTTGGAACAAACCGCATAATGGGTAGTTACATAGGGGATCAGGATCGGAATTTAGAAATAGTCCACCGGCTGGTGCTCAGACTTCTTTTTTGCAAAGTGCACTTCTCACAAACAGAGTAGCAAATGTTCTAGCTAGTGTTGTTGTACTTGATAAAGGTGTCGATAATAGGTTTCATCAATTCAAATGTGTTTTAGACGCCGGTAATCAAATTAATTTGTGTCAGCCAATTTAGCATCGCAATTGAACATAAGTATTAGTGAACTACAATATACGGAATTGGAAACTCGAAATCAAGAATTATCAGTGAGGTGGAGATTACTTATAGGTTCAGAGTAACTAACTTCGTTGCAACGGACAAGTTTAGAATTTTAAGAGAAATAACGCAGTACAATCTCAGTAGCGTTTTTATACCCTGAACCCATTGAAAATGGGTAAAAGGGTAATGGTTTTGTGCAAATGTATGTAACAGGGAAAAGGAAGCATCTCAGACTCCATAAAGTATTGTATTCTTGATCAGGACGACGAGTCGAGCCATCTGTCCATCTGTCTTTCCGTCTGTCGGTCTGTTTGAACGCAGCGTGCTCGGAAACTACAATAGCTAGAGACTCAAACTGAATGACTATAGATTCTGCAATTCAATACGCAATACGAGTTTATGATTTGTAGTCGATATTTTGCAGTTAGTTTCATTAATATCGTTAAAAACCGATTGTAATACTGAATTTTTTCTTAGTTTTCTTAGCATATCTCCTAGGCTATAGGAGCTAGAGCCACCAAATTTCGGTTCGGCATATGCGCGGAAAGCATTCGCAGCTTTAGAATATTTCGGATTTTGGCTACCTCCCCCATTCGCCCCATATATGCAAAAATGTAAAAACACGTAATTCAAATACTACAGACTTAGGCTTAGGCTAAGGTTTGTACATAAATTTTAATGCTCTTAGTACGTAGTGAAAATTTCATTAAGATCATGCTCTTAATTTAAAAGTTATTCACGAATTTAGTTTCCTTCGTGGGGGCCAAGAGCAGCGGCTGAGAAACGCACTGCTTGAATTCGTCTGTGTGTGTGTGTGTGTGTTTTTGTGTATGTATGTACGAATGCAAAGGGGTTAAAATGTATGTGAAGACAGGGTTCAGGGCATACACTCGTCGGGCGCTCCCGACTAGAGCTCCTTACTTGTTGGAACTGCTGTTGCCGAAGAAAGTAAAACTAGCTAATCGTTCATTTGATTCGGCAGAAAAAATAGAAATGCTGCTTGGAGTAAATTTATTCTTCAAGTTTATAGTAGCTGGCCAAACTAACATTGGAATAAATAAGCCAGCTTTACAGAAATCGTGAATAGGTTGGGTAGTTGTCGGCGAGTGTATTCTTAATGAAACTGTGGCATTAGTAGTTAACAGAGTGGACAGCCCGACGCAAGAAGAAGTAGAGCAGTTACAACAAGAAAGAACGTTGCAGTCGGGCGTAACTGACGTTCACAGTACATAGAAGTTGTTATTGTTATTTTGGAAAAATATAGAATTTTTCAATTTCGTAGGGGCTGTATTGGCGTGTTCAACATTTTTTTGCTCGATCTTAAGAGGAGGTCAGCCAAACACTATCCGCCAAAGTTGGTGAATCTAGCTTTAAAATTGTGGGGAATATAGATTTGCGCGGTTTGTAGGGGCGGGAGTGGGCGTGGCCGGGAAATTTTCTTACCGAGCTTTTAAATGAGTGACCAGCCATCTACCTTTAAAATTTCGTAACTCTAGCTCCAAAATTGTGGGATATATAGCTTTTTGCGATTTGCGGTAGCGGGGGTGGGCGTGGCCAGGAAATCTTTTTTGGATCTTTAAAGAGGGTGACCAGCCAGACATTTAAAATTTGGTGACTCTAGCTTTAAAACTGTGTGAGATATAGGCTTTCGCGCTTTGCGGGGGCGGTAGTCGGCGGGGGTGGGCGTGGGTGCCCGTTTTTGTACCCGTATTTGAATGGGGGACCACTAATCTACCTTCAAAATTTGCTTACTCTAGCTCAAAAACTGTGGAGATATAGCCATTTCCGATTTTTTAAGGCGGGGTCACCAGCAATATACATACCAAGTTTGGTGTCTCTAGCTTTAAAAAAGTGCGAAATATACACATGTTACCGTTTTGAGCTTTCAAATATATCGACTTTAGCGATTACGGAGGCGGAAGTGGGCGTGGTCGGAAAATGTTTTCTGTGATGTTTGGGGGAACTTTCCAGTAATTTATTTTCCAAATATGGAGCCTCTAGCTCAAAAACTGTGGCAGAATAGCCATTTCCGAAAAAAGGCGGGGGCGGGGGCGCTAGGAGGCGTTCTAGTTGGCGTGGCCGGGAAATCAAGATCGCAATTTTTTAATATTATGTTAAATGTTGAGCTTTAATCGAATACGGGGTGTATCGACATGTTATCGATTTTCCAGCCCCCCAGTGGGCGTGGAAATAATATCTTAACACTTTGTCTGAAGCAGATACCAACAAGTATAAAATAAAATAAAATTTCAAGTCTCCATCTTCAATAGCGTCGAAAAATATTGCGCTCATCCGGATAGACGGTCGGACGGTCAGACGGACAGACCGACGGACAGCATGACGGACATTGCACAAAACCAATATACTAGTTTCAATTGGTGCAATTTTTCTGGTAATGTAAAGAAGTTTCTCAGCCGTTCAAAGTGTTCACAGTAGCAGAGCAACTATGTGAAGATAATTTTGTGGCTACTGTGGACAGAGGACAGCTTTTCAAGTTTAAGCAGTTTCGAGAATAGTTGGGAATTACGTAAAATATAGCTTTGATTATATTTTTGAATCTGAAAAGAAAACTCAATGGGCAACCGGAGCTCAAGAAGTGTTACGCCGAATTTATAGAATAGTATAGGGAATTGGATCAATTGGAGGAAGTACCTTTAGCTGGTGAAGCAGTAATGCATAATTTTTATATGGATAATATGTTAGCTGGAGCAGATTCTCTCGTTTAGTTAAATCAACTAAAACATGAAGAAACACAGTTGTTGAAGTTAGGGTGGTAGTCATTTCGAAGTCAATAGAGCCTTTATTGGAATTTTTGTACAGTGCAAAAAATTTAGGTAGTATAACCAAACGGGTAGTCTTGTCGGAGTTAGCTCAATTAGCTCCAGTTGGGTTTTTAAGCCCGCTCCTAGCCTTAGGAAAAATATTTATACAAGAGTTGTGGTTGCTTAAAAAAAATTGGGATGAAGACTTGCCGCCAAGTCACTCGCTACAATGGCAAAAATATAGAAATGAATTGGAGCTCTTTCATAAGTGTTGGCCACCTCGAGCCGTAGTCCCAGGCGATACGGCCGCAAAAATGATAGAGCTGTGTGGATTTTCTGATGCATCTTGCCGTGCCTATGATGCCGCTCGGGTCATTGATAAGCAGGGCGTCATATCAGCACATTTCCTGGCGGAAAAATCAATGATTTCACCTGTTCGAGCGCTATCTCTACCCTGATTGGAGTTGGAAATTACGAGACTTTTGACACAGCTTATGGCCAAAATCAAGAAGTGCGTATTTAAATCGTTTTATAGGATACGCCACTTCAGGGATTCAACAATCATTTTTATTTCGATGACGTCCCATGCTAGTCGTTGACACATATTTGTAGCCAACACCGTCGCAATTATTCAAGAATTTTCAAAAATGCAGGAATGGCTTAAAGTGGAGTCAAAGCAATACCCCGCTGACATTGTTTCTCATGATCTGCTCATTAGTGAATTGACAGACTCATCGTTGTGGTGGCACGGATTAGAATTCTTACGATCATCAGAAGGGGATTGGCAAAACCCAGAGGGGCTCCCAAAAGAACGGAATACTAAATTTAGCTTGCTAGCCAGTCCGCAAAGTCTAGTAGGTAATATCGTAGGGGGCTGAAGTATGCGCAAAATTTTCTTAAACTGACTAGAGTATTCAGTTTTATCTTTCGTTGGCGTAGTATTTTATTCAACGAAGATTTGACTCGAACCAAAGCGCTAACAGCGAACGAATCGAAAGGAGGCTTAAATTATATAGTATTCAATCTACAGGCTTTATATTTTCACAATGAAATCGTAAAATTTTCCGGTAAAAATACGGGCTTGATGACCCTTAGATCATTTAGTAGGGAACTTTCTGTGATCAAAGGCCCAAAAATTCAAATAGTAACATTTACATGATAAGGGTATGGCAATTGAGATAAATAATTCTGAGAACTAAAGGTTATTTGAAAAAATGTAGCAAATAAATCGGCAACAGCCTGATCTGATTCAGCAGTCGTTTTTTCAAAAAACATGATGGTAGTGTTGATGATTTTCGCTTCGCATTAACGAAGTTATAGAACGGTTTTGGAACCGTTGGGATAGCACTAATTTGACACAATGACATCCCAAATATATTATTTAGAAAATCATTTTGAGTTGTGGACGTCAACACGCTATAATCAGGACTAGAAATCCAAGTAGTTCCAGCAATATTAGTCACCTTGAACTATAAGAAAATCACGATCGGAAAGTATAGCAGAAACAGAATTTATAGCAGAGAAGTGCTTTAAATAGACAGAATTATCTGAAGAAGGTGGAATATAAGAACAAATAATAAAAAGGCAGACACCGGTAATGCATAATTTGACGCGAACAAATTCTATATCTATACTAAAGTTAGTTATTACTATCTCCGAAAATAAATCAGCATCAACAGCATAAGCACACCACCACCACGACGAGAAGTGCGATTTTTTCAATAGATAGAGAATATGTTAGATAGTACTTCAGAATTAAGAATGTCAGGCCTTAACCATGTTTCAGTGAAGTTATTGACATGAAAAGGAAACGATGGCCTGTTAAGATAAAGATTACTAAGTTTGGTACAAAGACCTCTTACATTCGGATAGCCAAGTGATAGGAAGGATGTTAGTTTTTGTGCTAACAGAGACTGCAATAGGTGGGTTCAAATTTACACCAGAAGGCGGAAGTGCAATCGGAGACCGATTTTTTTTTTCGCAGTATATTCTTCAATGATGAAGTGGTATGTTGGTCGACTTCTGTCTTTGTTGTGGGGAGAGGAGGATGAAAAATTAATTAATTGTAAGCGGATGTTGTGGGCAATTCTGTCGGAGCACAAAGTTCATTTGGGCCAATACACAGCCTGAAATTGGCTTTTTTACGCCTCGGAGATTCGTTCAAAGGCTTTGAACTCATTATCCAGAGCGGAGAACCCGTCAGTTCTTTAAACTGGCCGAAGATATCCCCATAGCCCCTCTTGGTCTGCCTTCCCTGCAGGATTTGCAAGTCCACTTTAAACCTGATCTGGACACAATCAGGTCGATAATGCGGCCATTGAGGCCAGCGCATTTTTCATGCGACATATTGTCACACAGCCAGCAGCAAACAAAACCCTTGTTAACATTTGCACGCACCTGACAATCTTTTTTATAGCAGACAAACAATATGTAGTATCAAAAGAAATAAATTACAGATAAAGAAATAAAACAAAAATAAAAGTTCAAAGAGGATTAAGTTAAAGTGTACAGAAAAAAATAAGCATTCTAAGGTTAAACTGAATTGATGCTGATATGTACTTACAATGCAACAACAATTATTACACAAACGTAAACAGCTCGGGCGCAACGACCGAAATAAGCAACGGGATCAAAGCAAAAGCAAAAATTATAAAAAGAAATGACCGATCAACACCAACAACAATATTAATGTAAGGGCAGGCAGGGTAAAGACCGTTTTAGAGCGCGAAATGATAGCAAGAGAAGTATGCAGAAAGCAAATGCAAAAACAAAAAGTTGGCAGCCGGCAATGCAACTGCACAAGACAACCAGTATACTTGTGCTGCAGTTTGTTATTGCACTAGAACTCAAATTATGCCAATTAATTTTGAAGATTGCCAAATAGATTTGAATAATGAGTTTCACAGAACCGTTTGAATCACACTGTTGCAATACTATTTTCAGTCCAAAAAAGAGAAAATAAGATTGATTAAATGAGTTTAAATTAAACAATTCGAGGCGCAAGAATGCTAGTGCGAATGCAACATGACACAGACACCATAGACAGAGTAACCTCCAATTGATCTTGAAAGCGCAAGTGCTAAGCGCATCATCAGCGAACAGTTATTTGTTGTTGTGAAGCTCAACAGATAAGCCGATATTGCGGTAAACACAAAACTACTACTGCTTTTTCGCATTGTTGTTGGTACCCACTCGTACAGTAACAACATTCAAATATTACGTACAGTTCTTTTATGCATTACTAATTAATTTGTTATTTGTTTTATCTTTGAAGACCTTGATCAGATCGCGTCGTTGAAAGCACTCAATACATTGTTTGACACTAATAATTTGAGTGTATCGTTTGTCATTTATTTTTCGTATAGCTAATAAATGGCTGCAAACAGATACAATAATGATTCGACACGTTAAAGCTTAATGAATTCCCTAAGGCGGAACAAGACTTATGTGCTTAACAAGTATGTCTATGGTTGCCGTACAGCAAGAAACGCGGTTAAGTTTGGTTGAATCTACCTTTACGCAGCGTCCAACAGGAAATAGAAACAGGTAGTAAAATTATCATTGAATTTGAGACTCGCCGGGAAATAAAGGATATTTTTTGCAAAATCAAGGAAAAGATACTAGGGCACTTGACCCAAAGGAGGCGTCACTCTCTATGCGGATCAGATCCCGGCGCCATTTCAACACTGACAGGGCCTAAATAGAAATTGCCGAAATTTAACGGTAAATATACAGAATAAATTAGTTGGTTTATCATGTTTAGCACCTTGGTCGAATCAGACAACGAAGTGGATAAGCTCTCTAATTTTATCCATTTGAAATCTTGTTTAGGTCCAATGCCACTTCGAACGGTCGACTGTTTGGAATTGTCCGTGGAGAAATACAGAAAGGTTCTGCAGCTGCTTAAGGATCATTTTGAAAACAAAGCTATAATCATTCAGTACCATGTCTATTAGCTTTTTAGCATTAGTTGGATCAAGCAAGCAAATTCGGATTCAGTAAGGGGATTGGTTGACATTTGGAGGCTCTGCGCTCGTAAGATATCGAGAGCGAGATGTTAGATGCACGCTTGTTTCACTTGGTCCAAAGTAAATTGGATGAAGCTGAAATGGGATAGCGAATTTGATTGTTGCCAGTTGCAGTTTTTAATTAACAGAGGCATTAATCTAGCTGGTCGAGAAGTGAGAAAGTCGGTCGAGGTTAAATTAAGCAGCAATGGAAAAAGAGCGAGTTTGACGGCTGCAGTAGAGCCCAATAGAGCCCACATGTAAAGTGTGCCTTGACACCATTACAAAGATATTTTGAAGTAAAGAAACATAGCCTATGTTTTTGTTGTTTTAGCAAGCGTCATCAAACGGAAAAATGCAAGGATCAGTCGTGTACTATTTGCAGCAAACCGCATAATGGGTAGTTACATAGGGGATCAGGATCGGAATTTAGAAATAGTCCACCGGCTGGTGCTCAGACTTCTTCTCTGCAAAGTGCACTTCTCACAAACAGAGTAACAAATGTTCTAGCTAGTGTTGTTGTACTTGATAAAGGTGTCGATAATAGGTTTCATCAATTCAAATGTGTTTTAGACTCCGGTAATCAAATTAATTTTGTGACAGCCAATTTAGCATCGCAATTGAACATAAGTATTAGTGAACTACAATATACGGAATTGGAAACTCGAAATCAAGAATTATCAGTGAGGTGGAGATTACTTATAGGTTCAGAGTAACTAACTTCGTTGCAACGGACAAGTTTAGAATTTTAAGAGAAATAACGCAGTACAATCTCAGTAGCGTTTTTATACCCTGAACCCATTGAAAATGGGTAAAAGGGTAATGGTTTTGTGCAAATGTATGTAACAGGGAGAAGGAAGCATCTCAGACTCCATAAAGTATTGTATTCTTGATCAGGACGACGAGTCGAGCCATCTGTCCATCTGTCTTTCCGTCTGTCGGTCTGTTTGAACGCAGCGTGCTCGGAAACTACAATAGCTAGAGACTCAAACTGAATGACTATAGATTCTGCAATTCAATACGCAATACGAGTTTATGATTTGTAGTCGATATTTTGCAGTTAGTTTCATTAATATCGTTAAAAATCGATTGTAATACTGAATTTTTTCTTAGTTTTCTTAGCATATCTCCTAGGCTATAGGAGCTAGAGCCACCAAATTTCGGTTCGGCATATGCGCGGAAAGCATTCGCAGCTTTAGAATATTTCGGATTTTGGCTACCTTCCCCCATTCGCCCCATATATGCAAAAATGTAAAAACACGTAATTCAAATACTACAGACTTAGGCTTAGGGCTAAGGTTTGTACATAAATTTTAATGCTCTTAGTACGTAGTGAAAATTTCATTAAGATCATGCTCTTAATTTAAAAGTTATTCACGAATTTAGTTTCCTTCGTGGGGGCCAAGAGCAGCGGCTGAGAAACGCACTGCTTGAATTCGTCTGTGTGTGTGTGTGTGTTTTTGTGTATGTATGTACGAATGCAAAGGGGTTAAAATGTATGTGAAGACAGGGTTCAGGGCATACACTCGTCGGGCGCTCCCGACTAGAGCTCCTTACTTGTTGGAACTGCTGTTGCCGAAGAAAGTAAAACTAGCTAATCGTTCATTTGATTCGGCAGAAAAAATAGAAATGCTGCTTGGAGTAAATTTATTCTTCAAGTTTATAGTAGCTGGCCAAACTAACATTGGAATAAATAAGCCAGTTTTACAGAAATCGTGAATAGGTTGGGTAGTTGTCGGCGAGTGTATTCTTAATGAAACTGCGGCATTAGTAGTTAACAGAGTGGACAGCCCGACGCAAGAAGAAGTAGAGCAGTTACAACAAGAAAGAACGTTGCAGTCGGCCGTAACCGACTGCGTATACTCGTTCACAGAACATAGAAGTTATTATTGTTATTTTGGAAAAATATAGAATTTTTAAATTTCGTAGGGGCTGAGGTAGGCATGTCCAATAATGTTTGGTTCAATCTTAAAAGGAGGTCACCCAAACACTATCCGCCAAAGTTGGTGAATCTAGCTTTAAAATTGTGGGGGATATAGATTTGCGCGGTTTGTAGGGGCGGGAGTGGGCGTGGCCGGGAAATTTTCTTACCGAGCTTTTAAATGAGTGACCAGCCATCTACCTTTAAAATTTCGTAACTCTAGCTCCAAAATTGTGGGATATATAGCTTTTTGCGATTTGCGGTAGCGGGGGTGGGCGTGGCCAGGAAATCTTTTTTGGATCTTTAAGTAGCCATCTTCTTTTAAAATTTGGTGACTCTAGCTTTAAAACTGTAGGAGATATAGGCTTTCGTGGGCGTGGGTGCCCGTTTTTGTACCCGTATTTGAATGGGGATCACTAATCTACCTTCAAAGTTAGCTGACTCTAGCTCAAAAACTGTGGCAGATATAGCCATTTCCGATTTTTTGAGGCGGGGGCGCTAGGGGGCGTTCTAGTTGGCGTGGCCGGGAAATAGAGATCACAATTTTTTAATATTGTGTTAAATATTAAGCTTTAATCGAATATGGGGTGTATCGACGCACCCCAGCGGGCGTGGCGCAAATATCTTAACACTTTGTCCGAAGCAGATAACTACAAGTACATATCCAAATTTTCACGTCTCTATCTTCAATAGCGCCGAAAAATATTGCGCTTATCTGGACAGACGGTCAGACGGACAGGCCGACGGACAGCAAGACGGACATTGCACAAAACCAATATACTAGTTTCACTTTGTAAACGAGTATAAAAATTGGTGCAATTTTTCTGGCAATGTAAAGAAGTTTCTCAGCCGTTAAAAGGGTTCACAGAAGCAGAGCAACTATGTGAAGATAACTTTGGGGCAACTGTGGTCAGAGGACAGCTGGTAATCGCTTTTCAAGTTTAAGCAGTTTCGAGAATAGTTGGGAATTACGTAAAATATAGCTTTGATTATATTTTTGAATCTGGAAAGAAAACTCAATGGGCAACCGGAGCTCAAGAAGTGTTACGCCGAATTTATAGAATAGTATAGGGAATTGGATCAATTGGAGGAAGTACCTTTAGCTGGTGAAGCAGTAATGCATAATTTTTATATGGATGATATGTTAGCTGGAGCAGATTCTCTCGTTCAGTTGAGTTAACTAAAACATGAAGAAACATAGTTGTTGAAGGTAGGGTGATAGTCATTTCGAAGTCAATAGAGCCTTTCGAATACCAGACAATAGAAACGGCAAAACTATTGAAGCTTTCGTACAGTGCAACAAATTTAGGTAGTATAACCAAACGGGTAGTCTTGTCGGAGTTAGCTCAATTAGCTCCAGTTGGGTTTTTAAGCCCGCTCCTAGCCTTAGGAAAAATATTTATTCAAGAGTTGTGGTTGCTTAAAAAGAATTGAGATGAAGACTTGCCGCCAAGTTAATCGCTACAATGGCAAAAATATAGAAATGAATTGGAGTTCGTTCTTAAGTGTACGCCACCTCGAGCCGTAGTCCCAGGCGATACGGCCGCAAAAATGATAGAGCTGTGTGGATTTTCTGATACATCTTGCCGAGCCTATGATGCCGCTCGAGTCATTGATAAGCAGGGCGTCATATCAGCACATTTGCTGGCGGAAAAATCAATGATTTCACCTGTTCGAGCGCTATCTCTACCCTGATTGGAGTTGGAAATTACGAGACTTTTGACACAGCTTATGGCCAAAATCAAGAAGTGCGTATTTAAATCGTTTTATAGGATACGCCACTTCACGGATTCAACAATCATTTTTATTTCGATGACGTCCCATACTAGTCGTCGAAACATATTTGTAGCCAACACAGTCGCAATTATTCAAGAATTGTCAAAAATACAGGAATGGTTTAAAGTGGAGTCAAAGCAATACCCCGCTGACATTGTTTCTCATGATCTGCTCATTAGTGAATTGACAGACTCATCGTTGTGGTGGCACGGACCAGAATTCTTACGATCATCAGAAGAGAAATGGCCCTCAGAGTATTGGCAAGGCCCAGAGGGGCTCCCAAAAGAACGGAATACTAAATTCAGTTTGCTAGCCAGTCCTCAAAGTATAGTAGATAATATCGTAGGGGGCTGCAAGTATGACCGGAGTATTCAGTTTTATCTTTCGTTGGAGTAGCATTTTATTCAACGAAGATTTGCCTCGAACCAAAGCGCTAACAGTGAACGAATTAAAAGGAGGCTTAAATTATATAGTATTCAATCTACAAGCTTTACATATTCACATTGACATCGTAAAATTTCACGGTGGAAAGATAATGAGCTCCGGAAAAGTTCAGGGCTTATAGACAAAATTAATAACATAGATATAATTCGTGTAGGTCGCAGGCTGTCTCGGGCCAATGTACCATTTGACATTTGTTCGGTCTACAGCTGACATTAAGCGTGAGTGACAGCAACGAGCGCAAAGATAACGAATAAGAGAGCACAGATAAAAACACAGATGCGCTTAGATAAGTCCTTATTTGCATGTGAACTTTAAGTCCAGTTACTTTGGTTATCTATAGTAGATAAGTTCTTAGCTTTGAAAATGTGCTAGCTTAGCCCTGTAAGCGTCAGCCCAAATGACGCACATTCTGTGCAGCTATGAAGTAATCAACAAAATATTTAGGTTAAGTTCAATAAATTGAAGTATTCGAGAATCCACCAATCATTGAAACCTTCCAAGCCGCCTCGGTTGCTAACCGCGTCGCAGGCCGCATCATATCTTCGTGCAGTTTGGGGCTCCACACATGGCGCAGCCGATCTCCAACATTTTCTGGTGCCGAAACCCGGGAAGGGTTATTATTGACGATTGGACCTTGGATTCTGGATTGTAGTGGCAGTGCAACTTAATTGAAGGGTGATTGCAATTCAATACTGGCGTATTAGTTAAGGTGTTCAAAATGTCCGAAAATCTCTTATATTTAACTTTTGAGCAAGACACACTTAGAAGCCAGGCTCGAGTCGCTGGCAGAAATTAATGCAGAGTATAAACGCAACCATCAGCAGCTTGCACGTGCGCGAGACAAAGAAGAGATTAAAGCAAAGTATTTGGCTTCAGCAATTAGAGATGTGTTTGAGGAAACGTACGTCGTGGGAGAAGCAGATATACGGAGTGAGTTGAATAGGCATAGGAGCCGAATATTCCGGTATCCACCGCATTCAATGAGTCATGTCTGCATTAGACTGTTAATGAACAGTCTATACCTGCAATGGAGGATGTGAGGCTTCCAACTGGTCGACTGCCGACATTCAGTGGTAAATTCATAGATTGGCAGCGTTTGAGGAAGTGTTCCATCGCGTGTTCATCACTGTCCAAGACTGACGGACTTACATCGTTTCCATTATTTAGGGGACTCGCTATCAGAGGAAGCTGCTAAGGACATAGAGCATCTGATTTTGATACACTCGAATTACCAGCTTGCATCGAAAATGCTGGTGAATTTAAATGACAATAAAAAAGTATTGTTTTTACATTATATGGATGTATGTGATCATCAGTTATCGGTTCAACATGGAGACGCAGGGTCTCTAAGGCGGTTTGTGCAAACCTGCCGTTCATGTGTGAATTCATTAGAGAAGGCTGGAGTTGATGTAAGACAGCAATCTCGAGTTTTGGTATATTATATGATGGAAAAACTGCCTGGGCAAGTAAAAGTAGAATGGAAACGTTCCTTACCAACATTTGAAGAGCTTTGTGTTAACCTCGATGCTCAATATAAAACTATGATTACGGCATCGTCGGTTAATTGCAAGGGAACGCCATCAAGGGATAGGCGCAGTAGTACAAGGCAAGGCGATTATGGTTTACGTGCAAACCGAAGAGACGTAAAGGCTTCATTTGTTTCTCGATAGACAGAAAAGTGTATAGTTTGCGATAAGGAGGAACATTACATTGGAACATGTAAGGTATTACTCGATATGAGTGTGTCGGAGCGTAAAACAGTTGTATTAAAGCATCGGGTATTCTTTAATTGTCTTAATCCGAATCATCACGTGGCTGCATGTGACAGTGGACGGTGCACGGAGCGACATCATACTCTACTCCATATGGATAGATTACGTAGTCAGATGAATGCGACCAGGAGTGACACTCCGAGGAAGCTGAATACAGATACAGCAAGTTTCTACCAATTTCATAAATGGAAGGCATGAACTCTTGCCTCCTACAAGGCAGGAGATTCACGAACGTGCCTCACTTATATCAACATACACAGTGAGGATATCCACAAATGATGCAAGTGAGAAGCTCGACAACTTATTACGCAAGTTTTGGGATCTAGAGCAATTTGACAAGGAGTCTCCAGGTCTCTCACCGGAGGAAAGGTGGTGTGAGGACTTTTTTGTCAAACACATAGTTGCTTACCTTCCAAAAATATCTTGTACGTCTACCCTTTTTATCTATTTTGGATCCAGCCATGGTGATTGGATCTTCATATCGCAACGCACTGAAGCGGTTGGATAGTCTGGACCGGAATCACATTGCAACACCATTAACGAGTATTTGGAGCTGGGACAAATGGAACGGGTCTCATCGCAGGTCCATCATACCCGGCAACCGTTCAATATTGCTCTCTCCCGAATCACCCTGTTATAAAGGTAAAGTCATCAACTACGAAGGTTCGAGTGGTGTTCGACGGCTCAAGCAAAACTAGCAATGGGAGGTCACTATTGCATGTGCAGCTGCCTAGAAAAAATTTATAGGCGCATAAATATACCAAAGGACGATGCTCAATATCAGCGTATACTGTGGAAATCTGATAAGAGCGACTGCATTGAGGAGTATGCTTGTTTGACTGCTAGCTCCGCGCTCTACTTAGCCATAAGAGTTATGCAGCAATTAGCAGAGGATTAACAGGAGAGGTTTCCCTCGGCAGTAGATGTAGTGAGATATCAGATTTATGTTGATGATATATTATCAAGAGCGGATAGTAATGCAGAGGCAGAAGCTATTGAGAGTAAAATTATTAAAATGCTACGCAGTGGCACATTTGAATTGAAAAAGTGGGCCAGTAATTGCACAGAATTGTTAAAAAAAAATACCATTGGAATTTCGAGAATCCAAGGGATTACTACACTTCGAAGACGAGGACACAATTCGCACTTTAGGTTTATATTGGAGTCCTGCAGAGGATGCATTTCGATTCCGTTTAAATTTTGTGATTCCAGTCAACTCATATACGAAGCGATCGATTCTGTCAACAATAGCCAGGTTATTTGATCCTAAGGGATGGCTGAGTCCGATCATTATAACAGCAAAAATAATGATGCAGCGTCTATGGAAGGAGAAGGTCAGCTGGGACGATTTAGTGCCAGTAAATGTTAAGAGAGAATGGGAGAAGTTTTTAAAGGAACTGCTCACTATTTCAGATATACGAATACTTCGGTCTATAACATGGGGATTACACAACGCACCAGCAGAAGTTCATATATTTTGCGATGCATCAGCACGAGCCTATGGAGCTACAGCATATTTACGTGTTCCAACCGGACAACACACATTTCACACTGAGCTGCTGTCAAAGTGTAAGGTAGCACCTGTTAAGCCACAATTAACCATACCCAGGGCTGAATTATGTGCGGCAGTTGAAGCTGTAAAAATTTACTGCTATTTAAAACAGAATTTACGAATTAATGTAAACTTTTGTAATACTATTTTTTGGTCAGATTCCATTATTACAATCAGTTGGATCAGAGGAGGAGCGGCCAACTGGAAGGTGTTTGTCTCAAATCGCATCAGCAAAATTCTGGAGGTCTCGAATGGACAACAATGGAGACACGACGCCTCGGGGGATAATCCTACTGACCACTTGAGCCGCGGAATTAGCGCATCGAAGCTGGCGTTATGTGAACTATGGCGGCATGGGCCACAGTGGTTACAAGGGTCTGAAACAGGATGGCCGTGCAATGCCATGGATATTCGAGCACTGTCAAGTGTAAGCAATGAGAACAGAATCGTGACTTGCCACAAGATATCATTGGAAGAGATGCCCAGTTCGAATTTCATAGATCACTATTTATCATATACCCGACTACTCAGGACTATAGCATATGTTAAACGATTTATTCGAAATTTTCGCGTACCAGAGTTCGAGCGCAAGCGAAATGAGGTCTAAGAGCGGTAATACGAATGCTGCAGACTGTTTTGATATGGAATGAAGGCACTATCTGCTGGAAGGGTAATTCAAAGGAATATCCATTTATTGCTCTTAATCCTTATTATGATAAGATCGAGCGGGTTTTACGGCTGGGAGGAAAATTGCGTGATGCCCTTCTACCATTGATTGAGTAACATCTGTATATATTATCCTATAAACATCACTTTACGAGTGTTGTTGTAAACTACAGTCAGGCATGTATCTTACATGAAAGTACATCGCTCACGCTCAATTATATAAGGAAGAAGTTCTGTATCATCAATGGGCGCAACGCTGTTCGTTTTGGTATTAATGAATGTATCATATGTTTCAAAAGGAGACCGCAGTTTCCTCCTTATCCAATAAATGGGAAATTTAATAGCAGTTCGCGTTCGAAGGATCCTGAGGATCTCGGGGGATTGACACCCGGCCATTTCCTAACTGGTGATTCACTCTTGTCACCTTCCATACCAAAAGTTGCTAAGTTGAATTGGTGAATACCACACACAACAATTTTGGAAAAGTTGGAATGCTGACTATTTGACACGATTGCAGAGAAGACCAAAATGGTTGCAGATAAAACAAAACATGGATGTTGGATGCATAGTATTGATAAAGGATGAACGATTTCCTTCTTACCGCTGGTCTTTGAGTCGAATTATACACACTCATGCAGGAGCAGATGGAATAGTTAGAGTTGTTACTCTAAAAACAAGTAGTGGAGTGATCAAGCGGCCAGTTACGAAGCTGTGTCCATTACCCATACTTTTACTTTACTTTTACGTAATTATTGAGTTGCACTCTTCTCTTTTTAGTACAAGTTAAGGTACCAAGCTGATGACGCTGATGCTGAGAATTGTTGGACGAAGTTTTGATGATATATACTGCTATCATCAAAGGGGGAGAATGTTTGCTCTACAGCTGACATTAAGCGTGAGCGTAGTGACAGCAAAGAGCGCAAAGAGAACGAATATGAGAGAACACAGATAAAAGCACAGACGCGCTTAGATAAGCAGTTATCTGCATGCGAACTTTATGTCCACTTATTTTGGTTATCTATAGTAGATAAGTTTTAAGCTTTGAAAATGTGCTATTATAGTTTAGCAACAGCGTGAGTTTAAAAGCATTTATGAAGTTTGTAAGCGTCAGTCCAAATGATCGGACCCATCTTCTGTACAGCTATGAATTCAGTAAGAAAATATTTAGGTTAAGTTCAATAGAATGAAGTACTGCAAAATCCACCAATCATTGGAACCTTCCAAGCCGCTGCGGTTGCTAACAATGCCGCAGGCCGCATCATATCTACGTGCAGTTTAAGGCTTCGCTCATGGCGCAGCCGATCTCCAATAACATTAAACAGGTAATTTTATTGCCAAATAATCATATTGTTGTCAACGATTTGAATACATACTTCGAACGAACATGCACTCTGGAACGCATGCATAATGCGCTTTTGTACGACAACGTTTCTGGGTGATCAATGCTAGACGACTGAGTTGCATGGCATGCTTTCGGCAACGTCCAGTGTTGACTACTCAAATTATGGGCTCGCTACAGCAAGGATTATACCTTTTCGAGCGAGCTGGGCTGGACTACGCTGGACCGCTATGGATGCGTTTTAACCAACGAGGTCGACGGATGATCAAGGTGTACCTGTGTGTATTCGTGTGCTTCCCAACCAAAGCCTGCCACGTTTATCGCCACCCTTAAGCGATTATTTGCGCGCCTTGGGGTCAGCTCAGAATTTTTTGTGATAACGCGAATTTTGTCGGTGCGTCGCGGGAACTGAAAGCGATGAAATGAGAATAGCAAGCGCCAAATTGTGGATCTGTCTAGCCATCTTGGTGTTAATGCATTAATCCATTTCATCCCGCACCGATCGCCCCGCGAAGCAGTTATTGGTTCGAAGCTTCAATGGTACGCCGCTAAATTATGAGGAACTAAATACAGCTATCTAACAAGCGGAGGCAGTGATGAATTCTCGCCCCCTTTGTCCGCTGTTCATTTGATGACGCTGTTCTCAAGTTGTCGGCGACATATCGATGAAGACAATTGTTGCAGTACATCGTGCCTTTTGGAGACGCTGGTCCCTAGAATATTTGACATTCGTCCAGAAGCGGAGCAAGTGTTGCCTTGGGCAACATCCAACAAGGAACTTTAGTCATAATAGGAGAGGACAACACTCCCCCTGGGCAAAGGGCGTTGGGCCGTAAACACGAGATCCACCCTGGTGTTGCTCGAGTAGTTCATGTTGTCACCCTCAAAACAAAAACAGGTTTCTTCAAATAAAACGTACACAAGATCTGCCCCTTATCCAGTACGGACAGAGATCGAAAAATGTTGGAAGAGAGGTCGGGTGAATGCTGGCGCCGAAAAATGCTGAGGTCAATTGCGCCCAAGGCCGGGAGTTAAAAATTAATTAGTTTCTTGATTAAAGTTTAAATAATTAATGGTGTACAGAAACTAATTGGTGCATTAAGCTACGACTGTTATGTTAATTGCAATCGATATATAACACGACACATGTAACTATATCTAGTCTAGTGAGAAGAGAACAGAACAATATAATTTGGTTACCGACTCGGTGGCGGAAACATCGGCATTAGCGATTACGGACGCGGCGGGGGCATGGAAAATGTTTTCTGTTGCCAGTAATATATATTCCAAACCTGGAGCGTCTAGCTCCAAAACTTTGGGAGATATAGCCATTTCCGATTTTTTAAGGCGGGGGCACCGGGAAATCAAGGTTGCAATATTCGGGAGGTCACCTGCAATCTATATACCAAAGTTGGTGACTATAACTTTAAAATTGTGTGATGTATTCACTCTTAATCGATTTGCGATTTGAGGTGTATCGATATGTTATCGCTTGCCAGCCTCCCACAGCCACCACGAATCGTGAAAACCTATATCTCCCACAGTTTTAGAGCTGGAGTCACGAAATTTAAAATGTCGTTTAGTCATCAACCCCTTTAAAAACGACCACTCCCGCCCCCGCAAAGTGCGAAAAAACTAAAAGCTAGAGTCTCCAAATTTGACAGTCCTTGGGTGAACTTCTCTTAATATCAAGCCGAAAAGTTTGTGGCCACGCCCAGCCCCGCTGCTACGAAATATAAAAACTATATATTTTTCCAGAATAACAATAATAGCTTCTGTGTACTGTGACCGAGTATTACGCAGTCGGTTAGGTCCGACTGCAACGGTTTTAATTGTTATACTCGTTCAAGAAGTGAATGGAGTATATTGGGTTTGTGCATTTTCCGTCCTGCCGTTCGTCGGTCCATCTGTCGGTCCTATGCAGTAGCTTACTACTTTCTAAGAGTGTAGCGTTACAGTTTTGGGACTGGCATGCAAATGTTGACGATTCAGGAATTCAATATAGAGACCAGTGAACCGATGGGTACTTGGAATAATCGCGGGAAACTTGGCATCAAAAGGTATCTCTTATTTAGCAAAACTTCCACCTACTCTAACCAATTCTACACTAACTTACTTATCCAACTTCATTTGATGTAGAATGGGTGCGAGATTTTGCATGCTAGGGTTTAATTACATTACTTTGGTAATATATAAGTGCTCTTTTTCGGACCTCGAATGGGGATGGAAGTGATTTGTATCGTTGTGGCCACTCTTCAGGTGGTCGTTTCAAGAAATGAGGCCCTGTTAACCACATGTTCTTTTGAAGTTCGATTATGCTGTAACATCTTGATACTATATCGGCTGGGTTTTGAGCAGATGGCACATGACACCATTCTTTTCCCTAGCTACATGATTTACAACAAAAACCTTCAGCATTGAGTCAATTTTGGAGTCTGTCCAAAATGTTATATTGCTAATGTATGGAATTAGCTTCTGAAATTTACTAAAGAGTAAATTCAAATGCTGCGCATAACAGGCCGTCCCAACCAAGTTTTAGAATGCGTAGATCAACAGGATTTTGCATTGAATAATGATTGGACTCATAGTCCGAGTGCATCAAAAATTCTCGCAATTGTTGATAATACAAGTGGCTTTGTTGCACTTATTGGAAGGTCGTACTGATAAACTAATTGATCATTCTTAGATAGCCAAGTGCCTTTTATGCGTCTTCTTGGGTTTTAATGGATACTTCTTTCGCTGAAGACTCAACGAGATTCTGAGAGTTACAATTGAATTTGCTTATTTCTAAGTGTGCTTTCTTCAAAATCGTAGTGATCTGGTCCCTTTCGCTTTTAAATCGTCCAGTGTGTCTGCACCGGTAAGGAGCTCGTCCACATAGAAATCGGTTCCCTATCGAATCTCCGATAGGGAACTCTGACTCGAACAGGATATCAATATATTGGTGGAGCATTTCCACCCAGTATCCAACTCTGTATCTAATAAACATGGCCTTTCTGGATTTAAAGAGTGCTTCCCAACGGATGGCATCAAAAATCCTTTCTGTAACTCTAAGAAGATTACCCTTGTTGTATTCATAAGATAGTGGATCAACCACAACGATTTTCTTCGGAAACCTTCATTGAGCGATGTCAACATTGTTACTTGGCTGATTGGTGCAAATTGATTTGATGACAGCGAATAAAAATGACAATTCAAAATCTGAGATTTTTATGTTGTTGAAACATTGTAGTTTATTGGTTGAACAGCATCTGATATGCCGTTTACGGCTTGAAAAACTCGACTCCTCTCTTTATAACTGCAATCGCATTGCAGTTTCTTCTGTGATTAGATTTATTTCCTGACTTGAACGATGGTAGTAGGTAGTACGTCTCGTTTGGCAAATTATAGAGATATATTAAGTGAAGATTGATAAGGTTGATAAGGCTGACCACTAGTACTAACGAACGAACGACTTTAAACGACTTTCTTAAAAATTGTGCGTTACAACTTTGGAAAAGTTACCCCAAGACGGTAGGGACTCGCATAGTTGCCTCTCATCATAATACAAGCTAGTACCTGTTGCATGGGGTGTTTAGCTATCGAAAGTGGTTAACCGGATGGCAACTCCATGTTATCATTTTAAGAGCGCAGAGCAGGTGGCCGCCATACCGAGAGCGAGAGCGGTTGTGTGTGGGTGCATTGGCGTGCAGCTGTATTGCGTGCGGAACATTACATGCACTTTTGAGTAGAAGCAACGGTTTTTCGTAAGTAATGGTGATCGACCCGAGCATAGGAACACAGAGTTGAAAATTGAGAATCAGTCAGCAGAGTCAGCGTAGGGAGGGACATTAACACGGTCAAGCTTGTCAATTATAACGTCACTGATTCGATAGAATAATTTTAAGGTTGGGTTACGACATTTAGTTAGGCATTATTAAACTTATGCAAAAATATAAATGTTAAACTTAAGAAATAATCCCAATTATATGTTTATATTTAAATTGGAGATGCGCGCCTAAACTAAGTTGATGGAGCGGGGGGGAACGTATTGCCGTTAGGATAAATGGCATCTGTAGTTGCGTCTGTAGTTGAGGGCGGTGAAATCTCAGCTATTATTTAGCATCACAGGTTGGGCGGGAACGCTATCAATAGCAAACCCAGAAAATTCACCGATTTAGGTCCGATTTGGTGCCAGTTGAATTTGTTGTTTGTTTTGCCGCTGGCTGTTGTTTACGTTGTGTCAGTTGCTTAGTGATGTGCAGATTTGTGTAGGGTTGTGTGATTGTTCGTAATGGCGGGCATGGGTAGACCCACTCTAAAGAGGGTAGTGACTAGCCGGTGCTGCCCCCTTTGAGACAAACCGTCACGTAACAAATGAAATTTTGTCCGGTGTCCGCTTATGCAACATTGGTGCAAAATTAAATAAAAAAAAATAAAGCATGAGACGGCTAAATTTCGCAATACGTTATCTGCCGTTTCGATCATCTTGAATCCGCAACTTGCCAGGAGAAAATATCACTGCAATTGCGCAGCCTAAGGGATGCTCTGAACGGCATTTCAGAGAAGAAGAATATTCATAATAGGGATTGGTGAGAATCTGAAGGCTAACGTGACTTATCCGAGCGACGCATACATTGCTCCAGGTTATGCAGCGTTCATATCCTAAGGGTGCTGTTGTGTCATCGCTGCTTATAAATGGCTAATGATTTGCCAACATGCACATTGCCTGGTGAAAACTGTGATGTGAACGAGACTGTGATAAAATACTGTGATATAAAGTTAGGTTATTAAATTATTTTGGCGGTGGCAATATTTAAGTTAGATTTTTTCGTTGTTACAATCGTCGGCTTTCTTACTCGTGTTCGTCTTCAAGTCTGTCTGGATGTCTGAGTTGTCTCAGGTGTAAAAATTCATATTTATTTTTGTACCCATTTACAAATTTTTCCTTTTGTCTTTATTTCATTCTTTTGTGCGTTGTTGTTGGGTAAGCCTTTACTTTTTTTTTCTGCGCTCATCTTGCATGCCCAATGTTCTAGCGGTCCAGCAGTTTTTGCTTCACTGTGTAGCTCTCTCCCATTTGCGATATTATATATATTGGACGTAGATGTGCTAACGAACAGTACATTCAAGTGGCACAACTATACCAAGTACGGGCTTGTTAATGCGCGGACCCAGGCAAAATGCCACTCACCTCCCACCCAAACGACCGAGGGGCGTGCAGCATAACGTGCGGTGACGTGGATCGCAAATAAATGAGCAAATGACAAAGAACTAACGTTTAATAATAAGAACAAAAAATGAATTTTTTAACATAGGGAAAAGATTGTTATAACAAGAGCATAAGATCTGATAAGGGCTCTGAATAGCATAGTTTGCATTACACATTTTAAGAGAATGCGTTAAAAATTTCTCGTATTTCTGCTCGGAACCGTAAAACTAATTTGGCTGATTAATTCGGAAGAATCAATTTCCCCATTGATTAGTTTGTATAAGAAGATTACACCTAGCATGGTTCTACGATTAGAAAGAGAGGGAAGATTTATTAGTAATAGTCTACTATGGTAAGAAGGCATGCGGGAATTAGGATTCCAGTTAAGACCCCGGAGGGCAAAAAGCAGAAATTGTTTTTGCACTGACTCGAACAGGATATCAATATATTGGTGGAGCATTTCCACCCAGTATCCAACTCTGTATCTAATAAACATGGCCTTTCTGGATTTAAAGAGTGCTTCCCAATACGGATGGCATCAAAAAACCTTTCTGTAACTCTAAGAAGATTACCCTTGTTGTATTCATAAGATAGTGGATCAACCAAAACGATTTTCTTCGGAAACCTTCATTGAGCGATGTCAACATTGTTACTTGGCTGATTGGTGCAAATTGATTTGATGATAGCGAATGAAAATGACAATTCAAAATCTGAGATTTTTATGTTGTTGAAACATTGTAGTTTATTGGCATCTGATATGCCGCTTACGGCTTGAAAAACTCGACTCCTCTCTTTATAACTGCAATCGCATTGCAGTTTCTTCTGTGATTAGATTTATTTCCTGACTTGAACGATGGTAGTAGGTAGTACGTCTCGTTTGGCAAATTATAGAGATATATTAAGTGAAGATTGATAAGGTTGATAAGGCTGACCACTAGTACTAACGAACGAACGACTTTAAACGACTTTCTTAAAAATTGTGCGTTACAACTTTGGAAAAGTTACCCCAAGACGGTAGGGACTCGCATAGTTGCCTCTCATCATAATACAAGCTAGTACCTGTTGCATGGGGTGTTTAGCTATCGAAAGTGGTTAACCGAATGGCAACTCCATGTTATCATTTTAAGAGCGCAGAGCAGGTGGCCGCCATACCGAGAGCGAGAGCGGTTGTGTGTGGGTGCATTGGCGTGCAGCTGTATTGCGTGCGGAACATTACATGCACTTTTGAGTAGAAGCAACGGTTTTTCGTAAGTAATGGTGATCGACCCGAGCATAGGAACACAGAGTTGAAAATTGACAATCAGTCAGCAGAGTCAGCGTAGGGAGGGACATTAACACGGTCAAGCTTGTCAATTATAACGTCACTGATTCGATAGAATAATTTTAAGGTTGGGTTACGACATTTAGTTAGGCATTATTAAACTTACGCAAAAATATAAATGTTAAACTTAAGAAATAATCCCAATTATATGTTTATATTTAAATTGGAGATGCGCGCCTAAGCTAAGTTGATGGAGCGGAGGGGAACGTATTGCCGTTAGGATAAATGGCATCTGTAGTTGAGGGCGGTGAAATCTCAGCTATTATTTAGCATCACAGGTTGGGTGGGAACGCTATCAATAGCAAACCCAGAAAATTCACCGATTTAGGTCCGATTTGGTGCCAGTTGAATTTGTTGTTTGTTTTGCCGCTGGCTGTTGTTTACGTTGTGTCAGTTGCTTAGTGATGTGCAGATTTGTGTAGGGTTGTGTGATTGTTCGTAATGGCGGGCATGGGTAGACCCACTCTAAAGAGGGTAGTGACTAGCCGGTGCTGCCCCCTTTGAGACAAACCGTCACGTAACAAATGAAATTTTGTCCGGTGTCCGCTTATGCAGCATTGGTGCAAAATTAAATAAAAAAAAATAAAGCATGAGACGGCTAAATTTCGCAATACGTTATCTGCCGTTTCGATCATCTTGAATCCGCAACTTGCCAGGAGAAAATATCACTGCAATTGCGCAGCCTAAGGGATGATCTGAACGGCATTTCAGAGAAGAAGAATATTCATAATAGGGATTGGTGAGAATCTGAAGGCTAACGTGACTTATCCGAGCGACGCATACATTGCTCCAGGTTATGCAGCGTTCATATCCTAAGGGTGCTGTTGTGTCATCGCTGCTTATAAATGGCTAATGATTTGCCAACATGCACATTGCCTGGTGAAAACTGTGATGTGAACGAGACTGTGATAAAATACTGTGATATAAAGTTAGGTTATTAAATTATTTTGGCGGTGGCAATATTTAAGTTAGATTTTTTCGTTGTTACAATCGTCGGCTTTCTTACTCGTGTTCGTCTTCAAGTCTGTCTGGATGTCTGAGTTGTCTCAGGTGTAAAAATTCATATTTATTTTTGTACCCATTTACAAATTTTTCCTTTTGTCTTTATTTCATTCTTTTGTGCGTTGTTGTTGGGTAAGCCTTTACTTTTTTTTCTGCGCTCATCTTGCATGCCCAATGTTCTAGCGGTCCAGCAGTTTTTGCTTCACTGTGTAGCTCTCTCCCATTTGCGATATTATATATATTGGACGTAGATGTGCTAACGAACAGTACATTCAAGTGGCACAACTATACCAAGTACGGGCTTGTTAATGCGCGGACCCAGGCAAAATGCCACTCACCTCCCACCCAAACGACCGAGGGGCGTGCAGCATAACGTGCGGTGACGTGGATCGCAAATAAATGAGCAAATGACAAAGAACTAACGTTTAATAATAAGAACAAAAAATGAATTTTTTAACATAGGGAAAAGATTGTTATAACAAGAGCATAAGATCTGATAAGGGCTCTGAATAGCATAGTTTGCATTACACATTTTAAGAGAATGCGTTAAAAATTTCTCGTATTTCTGCTCGGAACCGCAAAACTAATTTGGCTGATTAATTCGGAAGAATCAATTTCCCCATTGATTAGTTTGTATAAGAAGATTACACCTAGCATGGTTCTACGATTAGAAAGAGAGGGAAGATTTATTAGTAATAGTCTACTATGGTAAGAAGGCATGCGGGAATTAGGATTCCAGTTAAGACCCCGGAGGGCAAAAAGCAGAAATTGTTTTTGCACTGACTCGAACAGGATATCAATATATTGGTGGAGCATTTCCACCCAGTATCCAACTCTGTATCTAATAAACATGGCCTTTCTGGATTTAAAGAGTGCTTCCCAATACGGATGGCATCAAAAAACCTTTCTGTAACTCTAAGAAGATTACCCTTGTTGTATTCATAAGATAGTGGATCAACCAAAACGATTTTCTTCGGAAACCTTCATTGAGCGATGTCAACATTGTTACTTGGCTGATTGGTGCAAATTGATTTGATGACAGCGAATGAAAATGACAATTCAAAATCTGAGATTTTTATGTTGTTGAAACATTGTAGTTTATTGGCATCTGATATGCCGCTTACGGCTTGAAAAACTCGACTCCTCTCTTTATAACTGCAATCGCATTGCAGTTTCTTCTGTGATTAGATTTATTTCCTGACTTGAACGATGGTAGTAGGTAGTACGTCTCGTTTGGCAAATTATAGAGATATATTAAGTGAAGATTGATAAGGTTGATAAGGCTGACCACTAGTACTAACGAACGAACGACTTTAAACGACTTTCTTAAAAATTGTGCGTTACAACTTTGGAAAAGTTACCCCAAGACGGTAGGGACTCGCATAGTTGCCTCTCATCATAATACAAGCTAGTACCTGTTGCATGGGGTGTTTAGCTATCGAAAGTGGTTAACCGGATGGCAACTCCATGTTATCATTTTAAGAGCGCAGAGCAGGTGGCCGCCATACCGAGAGCGAGAGCGGTTGTGTGTGGGTGCATTGGCGTGCAGCTGTATTGCGTGCGGAACATTACATGCACTTTTGAGTAGAAGCAACGGTTTTTCGTAAGTAATGGTGATCGACCCGAGCATAGGAACACAGAGTTGAAAATTGACAATCAGTCAGCAGAGTCAGCGTAGGGAGGGACATTAACACGGTCAAGCTTGTCAATTATAACGTCACTGATTCGATAGAATAATTTTAAGGTTGGGTTACGACATTTAGTTAGGCATTATTAAACTTACGCAAAAATATAAATGTTAAACTTAAGAAATAATCCCAATTATATGTTTATATTTAAATTGGAGATGCGCGCCTAAACTAAGTTGATGGAGCGGGGGGGAACGTATTGCCGTTAGGATAAATGGCATCTGTAGTTGCGTCTGTAGTTGAGGGCGGTGAAATCTCAGCTATTATTTAGCATCACAGGTTGGGCGGGAACGCTATCAATAGCAAACCCAGAAAATTCACCGATTTAGGTCCGATTTGGTGCCAGTTGAATTTGTTGTTTGTTTTGCCGCTGGCTGTTGTTTACGTTGTGTCAGTTGCTTAGTGATGTGCAGATTTGTGTAGGGTTGTGTGATTGTTCGTAATGGCGGGCATGGGTAGACCCACTCTAAAGAGGGTAGTGACTAGCCGGTGCTGCCCCCTTTGAGACAAACCGTCACGTAACAAATGAAATTTTGTCCGGTGTCCGCTTATGCAACATTGGTGCAAAATTAAATAAAAAAAAATAAAGCATGAGACGGCTAAATTTCGCAATACGTTATCTGCCGTTTCGATCATCTTGAATCCGCAACTTGCCAGGAGAAAATATCACTGCAATTGCGCAGCCTAAGGGATGCTCTGAACGGCATTTCAGAGAAGAAGAATATTCATAATAGGGATTGGTGAGAATCTGAAGGCTAACGTGACTTATCCGAGCGACGCATACATTGCTCCAGGTTATGCAGCGTTCATATCCTAAGGGTGCTGTTGTGTCATCGCTGCTTATAAATGGCTAATGATTTGCCAACATGCACATTGCCTGGTGAAAACTGTGATGTGAACGAGACTGTGATAAAATACTGTGATATAAAGTTAGGTTATTAAATTATTTTGGCGGTGGCAATATTTAAGTTAGATTTTTTCGTTGTTACAATCGTCGGCTTTCTTACTCGTGTTCGTCTTCAAGTCTGTCTGGATGTCTGAGTTGTCTCAGGTGTAAAAATTCATATTTATTTTTGTACCCATTTACAAATTTTTCCTTTTGTCTTTATTTCATTCTTTTGTGCGTTGTTGTTGGGTAAGCCTTTACTTTTTTTTTCTGCGCTCATCTTGCATGCCCAATGTTCTAGCGGTCCAGCAGTTTTTGCTTCACTGTGTAGCTCTCTCCCATTTGCGATATTATATATATTGGACGTAGATGTGCTAACGAACAGTACATTCAAGTGGCACAACTATACCAAGTACGGGCTTGTTAATGCGCGGACCCAGGCAAAATGCCACTCACCTCCCACCCAAACGACCGAGGGGCGTGCAGCATAACGTGCGGTGACGTGGATCGCAAATAAATGAGCAAATGACAAAGAACTAACGTTTAATAATAAGAACAAAAAATGAATTTTTTAACATAGGGAAAAGATTGTTATAACAAGAGCATAAGATCTGATAAGGGCTCTGAATAGCATAGTTTGCATTACACATTTTAAGAGAATGCGTTAAAAATTTCTCGTATTTCTGCTCGGAACCGCAAAACTAATTTGGCTGATTAATTCGGAAGAATCAATTTCCCCATTGATTAGTTTGTATAAGAAGATTACACCTAGCATGGTTCTACGATTAGAAAGAGAGGGAAGATTTATTAGTAATAGTCTACTATGGTAAGAAGGCATGCGGGAATTAGGATTCCAGTTAAGACCCCGGAGGGCAAAAAGCAGAAATTGTTTTTGCACTGACTCGAACAGGATATCAATATATTGGTGGAGCATTTCCACCCAGTATCCAACTCTGTATCTAATAAACATGGCCTTTCTGGATTTAAAGAGTGCTTCCCAATACGGATGGCATCAAAAAACCTTTCTGTAACTCTAAGAAGATTACCCTTGTTGTATTCATAAGATAGTGGATCAACCAAAACGATTTTCTTCGGAAACCTTCATTGAGCGATGTCAACATTGTTACTTGGCTGATTGGTGCAAATTGATTTGATGACAGCGAATGAAAATGACAATTCAAAATCTGAGATTTTTATGTTGTTGAAACATTGTAGTTTATTGGCATCTGATATGCCGCTTACGGCTTGAAAAACTCGACTCCTCTCTTTATAACTGCAATCGCATTGCAGTTTCTTCTGTGATTATATTTATTTCCTGACTTGAACGATGGTAGTAGGTAGTACGTCTCGTTTGGCAAATTATAGAGATATATTAAGTGAAGATTGATAAGGTTGATAAGGCTGACCACTAGTACTAACGAACGAACGACTTTAAACGACTTTCTTAAAAATTGTGCGTTACAACTTTGGAAAAGTTACCCCAAGACGGTAGGGACTCGCATAGTTGCCTCTCATCATAATACAAGCTAGTACCTGTTGCATGGGGTGTTTAGCTATCGAAAGTGGTTAACCGGATGGCAACTCCATGTTATCATTTTAAGAGCGCAGAGCAGGTGGCCGCCATACCGAGAGCGAGAGCGGTTGTGTGTGGGTGCATTGGCGTGCAGCTGTATTGCGTGCGGAACATTACATGCACTTTTGAGTAGAAGCAACGGTTTTTCGTAAGTAATGGTGATCGACCCGAGCATAGGAACACAGAGTTGAAAATTGACAATCAGTCAGCAGAGTCAGCGTAGGGAGGGACATTAACACGGTCAAGCTTGTCAATTATAACGTCACTGATTCGATAGAATAATTTTAAGGTTGGGTTACGACATTTAGTTAGGCATTATTAAACTTACGCAAAAATATAAATGTTAAACTTAAGAAATAATCCCAATTATATGTTTATATTTAAATTGGAGATGCGCGCCTAAGCTAAGTTGATGGAGCGGAGGGGAACGTATTGCCGTTAGGATAAATGGCATCTGTAGTTGAGGGCGGTGAAATCTCAGCTATTATTTAGCATCACAGGTTGGGCGGGAACGCTATCAATAGCAAACCCAGAAAATTCACCGATTTAGGTCCGATTTGGTGCCAGTTGAATTTGTTGTTTGTTTTGCCGCTGGCTGTTGTTTACGTTGTGTCAGTTGCTTAGTGATGTGCAGATTTGTGTAGGGTTGTGTGATTGTTCGTAATGGCGGGCATGGGTAGACCCACTCTAAAGAGGGTAGTGACTAGCCGGTGCTGCCCCCTTTGAGACAAACCGTCACGTAACAAATGAAATTTTGTCCGGTGTCCGCTTATGCAACATTGGTGCAAAATTAAATAAAAAAAAATAAAGCATGAGACGGCTAAATTTCGCAATACGTTATCTGCCGTTTCGATCATCTTGAATCCGCAACTTGCCAGGAGAAAATATCACTGCAATTGCGCAGCCTAAGGGATGCTCTGAACGGCATTTCAGAGAAGAAGAATATTCATAATAGGGATTGGTGAGAATCTGAAGGCTAACGTGACTTATCCGAGCGACGCATACATTGCTCCAGGTTATGCAGCGTTCATATCCTAAGGGTGCTGTTGTGTCATCGCTGCTTATAAATGGCTAATGATTTGCCAACATGCACATTGCCTGGTGAAAACTGTGATGTGAACGAGACTGTGATAAAATACTGTGATATAAAGTTAGGTTATTAAATTATTTTGGCGGTGGCAATATTTAAGTTAGATTTTTTCGTTGTTACAATCGTCGGCTTTCTTACTCGTGTTCGTCTTCAAGTCTGTCTGGATGTCTGAGTTGTCTCAGGTGTAAAAATTCATATTTATTTTTGTACCCATTTACAAATTTTTCCTTTTGTCTTTATTTCATTCTTTTGTGCGTTGTTGTTGGGTAAGCCTTTACTTTTTTTTTCTGCGCTCATCTTGCATGCCCAATGTTCTAGCGGTCCAGCAGTTTTTGCTTCACTGTGTAGCTCTCTCCCATTTGCGATATTATATATATTGGACGTAGATGTGCTAACGAACAGTACATTCAAGTGGCACAACTATACCAAGTACGGGCTTGTTAATGCGCGGACCCAGGCAAAATGCCACTCACCTCCCACCCAAACGACCGAGGGGCGTGCAGCATAACGTGCGGTGACGTGGATCGCAAATAAATGAGCAAATGACAAAGAACTAACGTTTAATAATAAGAACAAAAAATGAATTTTTTAACATAGGGAAAAGATTGTTATAACAAGAGCATAAGATCTGATAAGGGCTCTGAATAGCATAGTTTGCATTACACATTTTAAGAGAATGCGTTAAAAATTTCTCGTATTTCTGCTCGGAACCGCAAAACTAATTTGGCTGATTAATTCGGAAGAATCAATTTCCCCATTGATTAGTTTGTATAAGAAGATTACACCTAGCATGGTTCTACGATTAGAAAGAGAGGGAAGATTTATTAGTAATAGTCTACTATGGTAAGAAGGCATGCGGGAATTAGGATTCCAGTTAAGACCCCGGAGGGCAAAAAGCAGAAATTGTTTTTGCACTGACTCGAACAGGATATCAATATATTGGTGGAGCATTTCCACCCAGTATCCAACTCTGTATCTAATAAACATGGCCTTTCTGGATTTAAAGAGTGCTTCCCAATACGGATGGCATCAAAAAACCTTTCTGTAACTCTAAGAAGATTACCCTTGTTGTATTCATAAGATAGTGGATCAACCAAAACGATTTTCTTCGGAAACCTTCATTGAGCGATGTCAACATTGTTACTTGGCTGATTGGTGCAAATTGATTTGATGACAGCGAATGAAAATGACAATTCAAAATCTGAGATTTTTATGTTGTTGAAACATTGTAGTTTATTGGCATCTGATATGCCGCTTACGGCTTGAAAAACTCGACTCCTCTCTTTATAACTGCAATCGCATTGCAGTTTCTTCTGTGATTAGATTTATTTCCTGACTTGAACGATGGTAGTAGGTAGTACGTCTCGTTTGGCAAATTATAGAGATATATTAAGTGAAGATTGATAAGGTTGATAAGGCTGACCACTAGTACTAACGAACGAACGACTTTAAACGACTTTCTTAAAAATTGTGCGTTACAACTTTGGAAAAGTTACCCCAAGACGGTAGGGACTCGCACAGTTGCCTCTCATCATAATACAAGCTAGTACCTGTTGCATGGGGTGTTTAGCTATCGAAAGTGGTTAACCGGATGGCAACTCCATGTTATCATTTTAACAGCGCAGAGCAGGTGGCCGCCATACCGAGAGCGAGAGCGGTTGTGTGTGGGTGCATTGGCGTGCAGCTGTATTGCGTGCGGAACATTACATGCACTTTTGAGTAGAAGCAACGGTTTTTCGTAAGTAATGGTGATCGACCCGAGCATAGGAACACAGAGTTGAAAATTGACAATCAGTCAGCAGAGTCAGCGTAGGGAGGGACATTAACACGGTCAAGCTTGTCAATTATAACGTCACTGATTCGATAGAATAATTTTAAGGTTGGGTTACGACATTTAGTTAGGCATTATTAAACTTACGCAAAAATATAAATGTTAAACTTAAGAAATAATCCCAATTATATGTTTATATTTAAATTGGAGATGCGCGCCTAAGCTAAGTTGATGGAGCGGAGGGGAACGTATTGCCGTTAGGATAAATGGCATCTGTAGTTGCGTCTGTAGTTGAGGGCGGTGAAATCTCAGCTATTATTTAGCATCACAGGTTGGGTGGGAACGCTATCAATAGCAAACCCAGAAAATTCACCGATTTAGGTCCGATTTGGTGCCAGTTGAATTTGTTGTTTGTTTTGCCGCTGGCTGTTGTTTACGTTGTGTCAGTTGTTTAGTGATGTGCAGATTTGTGTAGGGTTGTGTGATTGTTCGTAATGGCGGGCATGGGTAGACCCACTCTAAAGAGGGTAGTGACTAGCCGGTGCTGCCCCCTTTGAGACAAACCGTCACGTAACAAATGAAATTTTGTCCGGTGTCCGCCTATGCAACATTGGTGCAAAATTAAATAAAAAAAAATAAAGCATGAGACGGCTAAATTTCGCAATACGTTATCTGCCGTTTCGATCACCTTGAATCCGCAACTTGCCAGGAGAAAATATCACTGCAATTGCGCAGCCTAAGGGATGATCTGAACGGCATTTCAGAGAAGAAGAATATTCATAATAGGGATTGGTGAGAATCTGAAGGCTAACGTGACTTATCCGAGCGACGCGTACATTGCTCCAGGTTATGCAGCGTTCATATCCTAAGGGTGCTGTTGTGTCATCGCTTATAAATGGCTAATGATTTGCCAACATGCACATTGCCTGGTGGAAACTGTGATGTGAACGAGACTGTGATAAAATACTGTGATATAAAGTTAGGTTATTAAATTATTTTGGCGGTGGCAATATTTAAGTTAGATTTTTTCGTTGTTACAATCGTCGGCTTTCTTACTCGTGTTCGTCTTCAAGTCTGTCTGGATGTCTGAGTTGTCTCAGGTGTAAAAATTCATATTTATTTTTGTACCCATTTACAAATTTTTCCTTTTGTCTTTATTTCATTCTTTTGTGCGTTGTTGTTGGGTAAGCCTTTACTTTTTTTTTCTGCGCTCATCTTGCATGCCCAATGTTCTAGCGGTCCAGCAGTTTTTGCTTCACTATGTAGCTCTCTCCCATTTGCGATATTATATATATTGGACGTAGATGTGCTAACGAACAGTACATTCAAGTGGCACAACTATACCAAGTACGGGCTTGTTAATGCGCGGACCCAGGCAAAATGCCACTCACCTCCCACCCAAACGACCGAGGGGCGTGCAGCATAACGTGCGGTGACGTGGATCGCAAATAAATGAGCAAATGACAAAGAACTAACGTTTAATAATAAGAACAAAAAATGAATTTTTTAACATAGGGAAAAGATTGTTATAACAAGAGCATAAGATCTGATAAGGGCTCTGAATAGCATAGTTTGCATTACACATTTTAAGAGAATGCGTTAAAAATTTCTCGTATTTCTGCTCGGAACCGCAAAACTAATTTGGCTGATTAATTCGGAAGAATCAATTTCCCCATTGATTAGTTTGTATAAGAAGATTACACCTAGCATGGTTCTACGATTAGAAAGAGAGGGAAGATTTATTAGTAATAGTCTACTATGGTAAGAAGGCATGCGGGATTTAGGATTCCAGAAATTGTTTTTGCACGGTTTCCATTCTATCTTGATGAACCTTGTATTGGGAACACCATATATAAGATCCATATTCAAGAATTGGACGAACAAGTGAAGTATAAAGAGTTTTAGTAATGTAGGGTTCGCGCTTTATGAATCCCAGGACTCCAAACGCTCGATTAGCAGCAGTAGAAATATGCTTGCCGAACTTAAGCTTGGGATCAAAAAGAATACCCAAATCATTAACGGACTCAATACGCTCTAGAGGTATACCATTCAGAAAATAATTATTAAAGAAGGGCATACGTCTATAAAAAGACATTAATTTACACTTACTGTAATTAAGATTTAATAAATTTACTTGACACCATGTTTGGAAACTGTCAAGGTCGGATTGCAAATTTTGCCCAGCTAGAGAATTAGTAGACGACAGGCAAAGTTCGGCGTTCAGCACCCGAGAGTGGTTTATTAAACAAAGTGAATAATAACGGACCAAGGTGACTTCCTTGTGATACTCCGGAAGTAACATGAACAGGTTTAGAGACAAGGCCTTTAAAATAAACTTTTTGGGTTCTTAAAGATAAATAGTTAGATATCCAAAGAATTATGTTATTTGGAAATCCTAGAATATGAAGCTTATGCAGTAAAAGCAAATGATTAACAGAGTCGAACGCCTTACTGAAATCAGTGTAAATAACATCTGTTTGCATTTTATTTTTAAATCCCTTAATAACAAAGACATGAATTCCAATTCAATGATAATTTCATTACCTGTTTCTATTTCCTGTTGGACGCTGCATAACTGCGTAAAGATAGATTCAACCAAACTTAACCGCGTTTCTTGCTGTACGGCAACCAATTGTTAAGCACATAAGTCTTGTTCCGCCTTAGGGAGTTCATTAAGTTTTCACGTGACGAATCTTTATTGTATCTGTTTGCAGCTATATGAAAAAAAAATGACAAACGATACACTCAAATTATTAGTGTCAAACAATGTATTGAGTGCTTCCAACGACGCGATCTGATCAATGTCTTCAAAGATAAAACGAATAACAAATTAATTAGTAATGCATAAAAGAACTGTACGTTATATTTGAATGTAGTTATTGTACGAGTGGGTACCAACAACAATGCGAGAAAGCAGCAGTAGTTTTATGTTTACCGCAATATCGGCTTATCTGTTGAGCTTCACAACAACAAATAACTGTTCGCTGATGATGCGCTCAGCACTTGCGCTTTCAAGATCAATTGGATGTTACTCTGTCTATGATGTCTGTGTCATGTTGCATTCGCACTAGCATTCTTGCGCCTCGAATTGTTTAATTTAAACTCATTTAATCAATCTTATTTTCGCTTTTTTGGACTAAAAATAGTATTGCAACAGTGTGATTCAAACGGTTCTGTGAAATTCATTATTCAAATCTATTTGGCAATCATCAAAATTAATTTGCATAATTTGAGCTCTAGTGCAATAACAAACTGCAGCGCAAGTATACTGGTTGTCTTGTGCAGTTGCATTGCCGGCTGCCAACTTTTTGTTTTTGCATTTGCTCTCTTCATATTTCTCTTGCTATCATTTCGCGCTCTAAAACGGTGTTTACTCTCCCTGCGCTTACATTAATATTGATGTTAGTGTTGATCGGTTATTTTGTTTTTATAAATTTTGGTTTTGCTTTGATTTATTTGCTTTATTTCATTTGTGTAATAATTGTTGTTGCATTGTAAGTACATATCAGCATCAATTCTGTTTAACCCTAGTGTGCTTATTTTTTTCTGTACACTTTAACTTTAATCCTTCTTGAGCTGTTATTTCTATTTATTTTATTATCTGTAATTTATTTCTTTTGATATTGTTTGTCTGCTATAAAAGAGATTGTCAGGTGCGTGCAAACGTTAAGACGGGTTTTGTTTGCTGCTGGCTGTGTGACAATATGTCGCATGAAAAATGCGCTGGCCTCAATGGCCGGATTATCGACCTGATTGTGTCCAAATCATGTTTAAAGTGGACTTGCGAATCCTGCAGGGATATCCTCGGCCAGTTTAAAGAACTGTCCGCCGGGTTCTCCGCTCTGGATAATGAGTTCAAAGCTATAAAGCTTTTAAACGAATCTCCGACGCGTAAAAAAGCCAATTTTAGGCTGTATATTGTCCCAAATGAACTTTCTGCCCCGATAAAATTGCCCACTACATCCGCCCCTAACTTACAATTAATTATTTTTTCACCCCCTCTCCCCACATCAGACAGAACTGATGAAACCAGCATAGTTCCCATGGATGTTGCTTCTTCTGTTACCGAACCTTTTTCGGATTCTGTAGTTATTAGCCCTGGTGACACTGATCAACTGCCTAGTGCTAATAAACCGACTAAATCAGATGGTCAATTCAAGGTTATAGCTCCATTAGAAGCTACTGCTGACGTTCCAAATGTTACCCTTGTAAGTGTTCCACAAAAGAAACAAATCTTTGTTTCTAGGCTTGCCCCTGACACTACATCTGATGAAGTTAAGGCCCTTATCCAGGCCAAGCTGAAAGCTAATGTTGCGGTGGAAAAATTCCAATTTTCGTACGTTCGGGACATTTCGTCATTTAATATAAGTGTTCCGGCCGAACATTTCAGCAAAATTTACTATAAAGAATTTTGTCCATTTAATCATTAAAGAATATACTGCGAAAAAGAAAAATCGGTCTCCGATTGCACTTCCGCCTCCTGGTGTAAACTTAAGCCCACCTCTTGCAGTCTCTGTTAGCTCAAAAAACTAACATCCTTCCTCTCACTTGGCTATCAGAATGTAAGAGGTCTTTGTACCAAACTTAGTAATCTTTATCTCAGCAGCCCATCGTTTCCTTTTCATGTCAATAACTTATTATTTTGTTATTTGGACGTATATGTACTAACAAACAGTACATCCAAGTGGCCCAACGATTCCAAGCACGGGCTTCTTAACGCGCGGACCCAGGCCAAATGCCACCCACCTTCCGCCCAACCGACCGAGGGGCGCGCCGCATAACGTGCGGTGACGAAGACCGCTAACAAATGGACAGATGACAAAGGACCAACGTTATATTATATAACGTTATATTGTTATAACTAACGCATAAGATGCGAAAAGGGTTGTGTATAGTATAGTTTAGTTTGCATTACACATTTTAAGAGAAAGCGGTAAGAAATTTTTCGTATTTCTGCACGGAACCGCAAAACTAATTTGGCTGATTAATTCGGAAGAATCAATTTCCCCATTGATTTGTTTGTGTAAGAGGATTACACCTAGCATGGTTCTACGATTAGAAAGAGAGGGAAGATTTATTAGTAAGAGTCTACTTCGGTAAGAAGGCATGCAGGAATTAGGATACCAGTTAAGACCCCGGAGGGCAAAAAGCAGAAATTGTTTTTGCACGGTTTCCATTCTATCCTGATGAACCTTGTATTGGGGACACCATATACAAGATCGAAACTCAAGAATTGGACGAACAAGTGAAGTATAAAGAGTTTTAGATTTTTTTTCATTCGACCAGCGATTTATAAATCCCAGGACTCCAAACGCTGGTTTAGCAGCAGTAGAAACATAGTTCTCAAACTTAAACTTGGGATCAAGAAGAATACCCAAATCATTAACGGATTCAATACGTTTAGAGGTTTACCATTCAGAAAATAATTATTAAAAAAGGGCATACGTCTGTAAAGACATTAATTTACACTTACAGTAATTAAGATTTAATAAATTTACTTGACACCAGGTTTGGAAACTGTCAAGGTCGGGTTGCAAATTTTGTCCAGCTAGAGAATTAGTAGACGGCAGGCAAAGTTTTACGTCATCGGCGTACATCAGCACCCGAGAGTGGTTTATTACAGAAGGAAGGTCATTTATAAACAAAGTGAATAATAACGGACCAAGGTGACTTCCTTGTGATACTCCGGAAGTAACATGAACAGGTTTAGAGACAAGGCCTTTAAAGTAAACTTTTTGGGTTCTTAAAGATAAATAGTTAGATATCCAAAGAATTATGTTATTTAGAAATCCCAGAATATGAAGCTTATACGGTAAAAGCGAATGATTAACAGAGTCAAACGCCTTACTGAAATCAGTGTAAATAACATCTGTTTGCATTTTATTTTGGAATCCCTTAATAACAAGAGAGGTGTATTCCAATAGGTTAGTGGTAGTAGATCTATATTTCATAAAACCGTGCTGGGAGGGTGAAATTATAGATCTGCAAAGATGTAGTTGAAAAGGTATCAACTTCTCAAGAAGCTAAGGAGATGCAGACAACTTAGAAATACCTCTATAGTTCAGAACATTAGACTTGTTTCCATTTTTAAGGAGAGGAATAATAAATGATTCTTTCTAAATGTTAGGAAAAGATCTTAACTCCACGGACAAATTAAATAGTTTAGACAAAGGCTTTGAGAGACCTTCAGCACAATACCTAAGAACGCATCATGGTACTCCATCAGGTCCCGGTACAAATACGGGCTTGATGACCCTTAGATCATTTAGTAGGGAACTTTCTGTAATCAAAGGCCCAAAGATTCAAATAGAAACATTTACTGATAAGAATATGGCAAATGAGATAAATAATTCTAAGAACTATAGGTTTTTTGAAAAAATGTAGCCAATAAATCGGCAATAGCCTGATCTGGTGCAACAGTCGTTTTTTCAAAAAACACAGTTGATGGAAGTGTTGATGATTTGCGCATTATTTGGGACATTGAAATTAGATCGAGTAATCAGATATCGAGTGTAATCCAAGAAAGATCCAGATTTCTTGAACTTTCCGTACATCCTTGGCTTTTTATTTTTTAAATTAGTTAATTCTCGTGTAAACCAAACAGGTTTTTTAGACCTAATTAAATCACAAGCCGGGACACATGTACGAGGGTGGATTGATAAGTTTCCGGCCTGACCAAGAAAAACAACGTTTTTAAGAATTTTTTTATTTTATTATGATAGTTTTACCCTTTTCAAGGTAATCAATGTATATAATACCTCTTGCATCCCAAAAAACAGTAGCCATAACCTTGTTCGCTGAAAAAATTGTTTTTGCCTTCTTTGGAGTTGGTTCCCCTGGTCCAATCCACTGTTTAGACTGTTCTTTGGTTTCAGGAGAGTAGTGGTGGACCCAAGTTTCGTCAACGGTTATGAATCGACGCAAAAATTCGCTTGGATTACGCTTATACAACGTCAAATTGGCGGTAGAAATGTTTTTTCGAATCAATTTTTGGTCGACTGTTAGCAAACGCGGCACCCATCTTGCGCAGAGCTTTTCCATATGCAAATGTTGGTGCAAAATATTTTGCACACGTTCATATGACATCTTACAGGTCTCAGCTATCTCACGCACTTTTAATCTGCGATCTTCCAGCACTATTTGATGGATTTTTTCGATCATATCTGGAGTTGTGACCTCAACAATGCGTCCTGAGCGAGGCTCATCAGAGGTGCTCACACGACCTTTTTTAAATTCGGAAACCCACTGCTTAATGGTTGAATATGATGGGGAGGATGTCCCCAGTGTTGAGTCCATCTCTTTTTTAATTTCCTTCGGCTGTAACCCCTTCAAATAGAAGTATTTGATGACAGCACGATTTTCTAGCTTTTCCATTTTCAAGAAAAACACAGAGGCGTCTTGTTCAGTGTGCTCTCAAATCTAAACTAACATGGCGATCGGGCTGAAACTATAGCTACAAGCTATCTAAGGATGGTACTATAGAACGCCAAGCTAGGCCTAGTGGCGCCATCTCTTGGTCAGGCCGGAAACTTATCAATCCACTCTCGTATAAAAAAGATGGTTTAAAGTAGAATAAAAAATCGCGATTGCACTATCCATGTCCCTACAGGTGTCAAGCAGAGACCAGTCAGTCTGGGATAAGAACTGAGTTAGCTTGGCAAAGTCGGTTTTTCGAAATTGGCGAGCCAACTCAGGAGGTTTACTACCTGGGTTTAGCACGCGGGCAGGTAAATCAATCAACACCTCTAATGCAGGGTGATAGGGATCTTCCGGACATGATATAGGTTCAGTACGGGAAACAGACAAAAAAGATTGATCCAAAACAAAAATAAGGTCAAGCATTTTATACAGTGAATTTGGGATAGCACTGATTTGACACAATGACATCCCAAATATATTATCTAGAAAATCATTTTGAGTCGTGGAAGTCAACACGCATAGCGTGTGTCCTGATTATAACTCAAGACTAGAAATCCATGTAGTTCCAGCAATATTGAAGTCATCAAGAACTATTAGAAAATCAAGATCGGAAAGCATAGCGGAAACAGAATTTATGTCAGAGAAGTGCTTTGAATAGACAGAATTATTTGAAGAAGGTGGAATATAAGAACAAGAAATAAAAAGGCAGACACCGGTAATGCATAATTTGACGCGTACAAATTCTATATCTATACTAAAGTTAGTTATTACTATCTCCGAAAATAAATCAGCATCAACAGCATAAGCACACCACCATCACGACGAGAAGTGCTATCTCCTCTATAGATAGTGAAAATTTGTTAGATATTATTTCAGAATTAAGGATGTCAGGTCAACCATGTTTCAGGGAAGTTATTGACATGAAAAGGAAACGATGGGCTGCTAAGATAAAGATTACTAAGTTTGGTACAAAGACCTCTTACAATCTGATAGCGAAGTGAGAGGAAGGATGTTAGTTTTGTGTGCTAACAGAGACTCCAAGAGGTGGGTTTAAATTTACACCAGGAGGCGGAAGTGCAATCGGTAACCGATTATTCTTTTTCGCAGTGTATTCTTTACTGATTAAGTAGTTTGGCCAGAATTCTTTACGGCAACTTTTGCTGAAAACCTCGGCGGCAATAGATATATGAAATGAGGAAATGTCCCGAACCGACCAGCACCAACAACAATATTAATGTAAGCGCGGGAATAGTAAAGACCGTTTTAGACCGCAAAATGATAACAAGAGAAATATGCAGAGAGCGAATGCAAAAACAAATAGTTAGCAGCCGGCAATGCAACTGCACAAGACAACCTGTATACTTGCGTTTCAGTTTGTTATTGCACTTGAACTCAAATTATGCAAATTAATTTAGAAGATTGCCAATTAGATTTGAATAATGAGTTTCAAAGAACCGCTTGAATCACACTGTTGCAATAATATTTTCAGCCCAAAAAAGCGAAAATAAGATTGACTAATTGAGTTTAAATTAAACAATTCGAGGCGCAAGAAAAAAACACGTTGCGAATGGGAGTGCGAATGCGAAACAAAATTAGCAGACGCCTTTATCTCCTTATCTGATCTCGACGCTCAATTGCCAAATTGCGCTCAAACGTTCAGCCGAACTATCATTGTTTTCTTTCCTATTCGTTGCGTACGTTGGTACAGTGGTAATTCACGTAAACTTTTTATATAAAAATGAGTACATTATCTGCTCTTTTAAATCTTGCTAAAAGCAGATTACAGCACAGTGACGTCCAAAGGTCAAAAATCAATAAATCTATTACTAATATTTAGACAAAATATTAAAAAATTGTTTCTTAAATGTCCACCCTTCTTAATGGCAAACCGGTTTTTTTTTTTTGGAAATCGAACGGTATTTTCTAAAAATAGCTTTGAAAGCATAAACAAGTGTTCATTTTTGCAACGTAGCTGTGCTTAGTTGGTTTTTCTCAAAACAAAATTGCATTTCAAAGAAGGCAGACGTTTGCTAGAGTGCTCTAGAGTAAATTAGTGAGAATGAATTTTGAAGTTGAGGGTATTTACTTTACATCTTGTGAGATTAATTCGATCGATTAAACCTTTTTTGCGTATTTTCGATCGACTACATCTTTTTTGTGTGTTTTGAGAACATCTATTCTATGTTTACTTAAAGTTTTAGTTGTGTTACCCCCTGATGCCCCCATTGTGAGTGTTATCAGTGTATTTGTATTTAAGTTAACAAATATGCGAAGGCGTTTTTTATATCTGTGTGTTTTCACGCATGCATATCTTTGATCTTTGGTGCACAGAAGAGTACTCGAATGCAGAAAAAACAGTCGAGTTGAGTAATCTTAAGAAATATATTGGTTACATTTGCAAGAAAAGAATTGCTTATTGGATTAAATACAAACGTATTATGAGTTCAATTGAACAATATCAATCCAATTGGCTGAACACTAAAGAAACTATTATGCTGAAGCCTATTTGTGTTCCTCAACAAATGGTTACGAATGCTGATCATGGACGCCCCAAAATTGATTTATCGCTTTTAATGGATTAACGAAACACTAATAGTCGGTTATTCTTGAATTCATAAATTGTGAAACTTCTGACAATTTATTTCCAAGCCACGAGATCCTAATAAAAAATTATTCATAAATCACACGCTGCAACTTACTATGGTAGATGGTAAAGTGTGCTATGCGTGAAGCAACACATTGTCTATGAAATGTATTATATGCGGAGCAAAAATAAATTGGAAATTAAGGTCGACATCGAGTTCAATCGGAATTTCGCCATAAAATGGAGTTGATTGTTGATAAACCAAGGGATGGAGGCAGAGGAACTTCCAACGATGGAAATACAGCCAGGAAATTTTTTGTAACCCGAGTCTGGAATCTGAAATTATAGGTATTGATGAAGCATTGATAACCCGATGCGCAATGATATTGCAAGCCTTAGCATCAGGTTTCACCACAAATGCTAAAAAGTTCCAAACCTATGCATTGGATACGGCTCAACAGTTAATCAAAACATATCCATGGTAGTATCTTTCAGCAACAGTGCATAGAATTTTAATTCATGGACCGTAGGTGATAGCACGCGATCGATTAGAGAGCTCTCAGAGGAAGCTGCAGAGTCAAACAATAAGGAAATAAAAAAGTGCCGGCTGCGACATACACGGAAGATGTCTCGCATATTGACAAATACAGATTTGATTAAAACACTTCTATTGAGATCAGACCCTTTTATAACAGGTCAAAGAAAACTACCAAAGAGAGATGAATTGGCATTTTTATTGTCTACATATGATTTATTAGAAGATATTTATTAAACCTTGTTTGTTACCCCTATATAATCTGAATATATCTCGTATGCCTATTATTAAAAGTTGTCCCGGTCTTTTCTATAGGAGCTATATTTTTCTATATTTCAGGTGAAATTATCATAACGATGTCACCACTAGTATTTATGGCCGCGGCGTCATACAAGCCCAAGCACAGTGCACTGCTGCGCAATATAGCATACCCTGCTGACTTTGTGATAGCTTTGTACATGCAAAATCAGCGGGTTTCTCAGGGCTAGTGAAAGATGCTATAGCTCAACGTCAATGCTTAGGTGTAGGGATGTTGAAGGTGAAATACGAGGTTTTATGCGGCAGCCGAGGACTGGTTTTAACGGTCTTATCGTTGGTTTTCGCAAACTTAAGGATAAGCTCACACCTAGGATACTCAATTCGAGTTCGGTTACCGAATATGATAGACCGGAGAATGCCAGGTCAGCCGTTTTGTTCAAATCGTCCACTCCCGGTAATAGTAGCCCCAGGCGATAGTTGCCCAACTGTCATTTCAGTGGCGCATAATATTTAGTTGGTGTTCCACCAAAGAATCACATTTTTGTTTCTAGGCTAGCCGCTCATTTCTCATCTGAAGATGTTAAAGCCTATATACAGGCAAAAATTCCAGCCACAAGCAAAACATTGGAAAAATTCAATTTTGCCTGTTCAAGGGTATATTATCCTTCAAGACAAGTGGTTAGCCTGAAATATTGACAAAATTTTGTTGTGATCAATTCTGGCCGGAGCGATTAATTATTAAAGAGTTTAAACCCAAAAAAAAAAGAATCGGTCTCCGCTTTTGTTACCACCGCCATCCATCGACGCTACAACCTCGGTCGCTATGCCAAAAAACTAAGACCCTCCATCGAGTTTGCCTATCAAAACGGCAGAGGTCTTAAGTCCAAACTTTCAAATCCGTTTGTAAATAGATTTTCTTTCGATTTTAATGTAATTGCTTTCACCGAGACGTGGCTAAAACAAGATATTTCAGATTCGGCACATTTTTGTATCGAAATATAGTTGTCTTAGATGCGATCGAATATCTGTTTCTGGCGAAGGTTTACTTATAGCTGTTGATTCCGCTTTGATCCCATTCAGTTTCCCCCTTTGGACCTTGAATTCATCGGAGTAAAAGTCTGTTTGCTAAATATTTGTATTTACATCTCATGTTCAGACATTCCCCCTAAGTCCGATATGTCCATTTATTTACACCACCTTTCCGTCAATAAGGATTCAAATTTGCTGTTACCATCCAAGTCACATGTCTTTGTTGATGGTCTGCATGAGTTGTCCCTAGCTCAGGTTAATCCTGGGCGCAACTCAAAAGACAGATCTCTTGATTTGATTTTCGTGTAGGATTCGGCCAGCAATATTGTACGCTGAATTGACCCACTATTAATACCTGAGAACCCTTTTCATCCTACTCTGGATAAATTCATTGATTTAAGTATTCCTGTGCCTATTACGGTACCAAAATCAACTAACCACATTTATTGTTTTCAAAAGGCTGATTTTAAAAAGCTTAATGATCTGCTTATGCATACCGACTGGTCCCAACTTTACTATTGTACAGATATGATGATATGATGTTGCTATTAAACTATTCTATAATATCATGAACTCACATTTTGATGTCTGTGTTCCTCTTGTATACCCGGTGAGGTCAAATCAGCCTTCCTGTTTCTCACAAGAATTACGAAGATTAAAAAATGCTAAGTCGAGGTGTTATAAAAAAAATTGAAAAACCGGGAAATCCATGTGATTTCTCCCGTTATGTTGTTGCCAACTAACTTCTCCAAGCTAAATCTCATATCTTACAAAAATTATCTTCGCCGTTTTCAGATTCAGTTCTTCGAAAATCCATACATAAAAATTGTGTATTTTACCTTCTACTGTAACGTTTGAAAACGTGAGTGCGAACACAGTTCTGGGCCTAGGCCATCTGTTTGCAACATTTTTTCAAACTACATATTCCATACCATCTATGAATAATCAGCCTTATCCACATCAGTTAAAGTCGTCAAACTGCATTTTGTGTCCTGTCATTTCCAAAAGTTCGCTACTTTGCGATCTTTGTACAATTAAACCAATGTCATCACCTGGTCCTGATGGTGTTGCTACCTGTGTACTTAGGTACTGTGCAAAAACTCTTTGCAAACCTATTTTAAAACGTTTTTATTTCTCTGTTGATAAATTATCTTTCCCTGCTATCTGGAAGGAATCATTCATCATTCCTCTCCATAAGAAAGGTAAGAAGACTGCTGTTGAAAATTACAGAGGTATTTCCAAATTGTCCATTTGAGAGAATTAAAGCATCTGCAACATTAATGCTTTTCTATTATTTGACCTTCCCAGCATGGGCTTATGAAACGTGGATCTATAACCATTAGCCTTTTAGAGCTATCTTCTCTGGTAATTGATGGATTTAAAAACAGAATGCAGACTAACTTATACTGATTTTAGCAAGGCTTTTGACTCAGTAAACCTCTCCTTGCTACTTCTTAAATTATGCCTACTCGGTTTTCCAGTTAATCTTATTAACTAGATTTTACAGTATTTGAGAATTAAACACTGTTTAACCAACTATGTCTTGCATGAACCTTTCGGCGTCCCTTGTGATGATTACAATAAACATTTCAATGTGATCAGCTCGGAATCTTACCTCGCTAGTATTAAATGTTGCCTCGAAAACTTTTTAACATATAGATAATAGTTATTTTGTATTCGTTAGTTTTTTTTCTCCTTTTATCTTAGGGGACTCATTTCGGCATTCCAACAAAACATGGACGTCCATCCCTCTTCGTTTTGATGATATATTGGTAAAAAGAAAAAAAAATTTTTTTTTGGAAATTTTTGTATATCGAAATTGTTTTGGAGTTAATTGTTTTTTTTTTTAGTTTGGATATTAGGTATTGTAGGTCTTTAATTTAGATGGAGACTGGAGGAGGTTCGGGTGAACATGGTCACCAAACACGCTCCAGAGGGCCGCCTAAGGATGATGCTGGAGCGAAAGCGATGCTGCAGACCAAGTACCGCCGTCGCACCCGTTTGCCACTCTAGGCATCCCTGGCACCCTGGTACGACTTAGTGACATGATCCAACCAGTTTTTCAGCAGTTACCGCAGCAGTTTTGATGCCATACCAAAACGCAATGTTTAGAAAACGCTTTTCGAAGGGCCACTTCTCCCACATAGGCCAGTACGGCTTAGCACGAAAGATCGGGTAAGCAGAGAAAGGGCAGTGGATGACATTCACGCCATGCGACAACTGGCGTCTCGTTTGCAGAAGCCATTGTCAGACAGGCATCTCCTAAAAATTATAAAGAAAGGGCTACGAGAAAACTTGGCGCGGTACATATTTGCGATATTTACCGTCAACGGAAGTCTTAGTAGGGGATCACCTCATTAAAGGCCTCTTAGACACAGGAGCAAGTGTGTGTCTGCTAGGACAGGGAAGTCGGGAATAGGTAGATGAACTTGGCGCTTCGATAGTATGAACCGCGGGAAGAGAAGATCGATCAGTTATCGGTTGGGTCGATCTACCAATCTCGTATGGAGGGCTAAATAAAAACGTAACGTTCTTCATCTGCCCGTACTTACAACAGCGTGCCTATTTCTGGATTGATTTCTGTCGAACATTTAATATAGCCCCAGCCGCTTTTGGTCTCAAAAAAATAATCTGAACGGAAAGTCAGGCCAACTACTGGCCGTCTCGATGGCACACTATAGGGAAGGAGAAGAAGAGTTAGAAGAGGAGCCGGATACATTGGAGTTAACTAGAGGGGAAAGGCGCGAGTTAGAGGCAGTGAGGAGCGAGTTTCTGTCTTTCGAACAAAGTGGCTTGGGAACGACCGACATAGAAAAACAATCCATCGACTGAGTCGAATGGGCCCAATTGACCCTTCCCTCCGTCGCCAGCTAAGCAAAAGGTAGTGGATGACGAAGTAGATAAGATGTTGAGTTTGGAAGTAATAGAGGAGAGCAATAACCCTTGAAGTAACCGCACCATCGTAGTGCGATGGCCGGGTAAAAACCGTTTCTGCCTCGATGCGCGCAAACTCAAAATGTTGACGGTAGAAGAAACCTACCCATTACCTTCCATAGAAGGCATCCTGTCCAGAATAGGTCAGACGCACTATATATCTAGCTTTGACTTGAAGGTTGCTTACTGGCTAGACGAACTTGATGACAAGCGCAAACCCTACATGGCTTGCAGAGTCACAGGCAGGCCGTTATACCAGTTCAGGGTTATGCCATGCGGGTTGCGGAGCAAAGATTAGTTCGTCTGATGGACGAAGTAATACCCACCGAGTTGCGGTCCAACATCTTCGTGTACTTAGATGACTTGGTGGTCATTGCACCTGATTTTAGAACCCACATGAAATATTTACGACGTGTATGGCAGTGCTTCCACATCCAACTTCTGCTTGAAAACACTAAAATAGCTCGGCTTTATTATAGGTGGAGGCATGCTGCGCATGGACCCTGACCGAGTTGTAGCCATAAAGCAAATTCCCGTTATGCGTTATGCGAAATTTTGCGACTATGGCCGCTGATCGAAATACTCAAGAAGGATAACGGAAAATTTGTTCTTAGTGAGGAAGCAGTATATGCCATAGAAAAACTGCAGGCCGCGCTGACCACAGCCCCGGTTCTTGTACATGCTGATTTTTCCAAACACTTCTTTGTGCAATGCGATGCGTCACAATTTGGTGTAGGAGCGGTTCTGTTCCAAAAGGATGGTGAACAACAGAACGTCCTATAGCCTTCTTCTCGGCGAATTACAATAAACATCAACGAAACGATTTCGTCAATGATGGTGAAAATGTAGTAGCCGATACTCTGCCGCGAAGTGTCGATTCGATAGGGGTGGATCCTGAAAATCTACTGGGTTTCGACACCACCGTGTTCGAATCGCCTGAGTACCAGGAGTTGCTAGAAGAAGTGCGCCAAAACCAGGATAAATTGCCAGATCTTAAAGTTGAGGGAAAATTACTTTTTAAGCGTATGCAATTCGTTCGCCTCGAAGATGAATTTGAGGGCACGGTTTGGAAGTTGTGGGTTCCAAAGTCTTTGACAGCCAGCTTAATATAGAAGGCTCATGTAGACGGCTAGGCATGGCGCTGTCGCCAAGACCCTAGAAAATTTGTGCCGTCAAGACAGAGATTGGGTGCGTCAGTGTGTGGCGTGTAAAGGAAGGCAAGGCGCCGAACTTCCGCATTCAAGTGGATTTGGGAAAAGAGGTAGTGACCAAACGCTATATTCTAAAAACTATATATGGATTTTTTGGGCAAGTATCCGCGGTCTAAACATCGTAGTGGACCATTTCTTTAAATTTTAGAAGGCGATGTCACGGCACCCAACGTAGAGGACTTTCTCGTCAACGAAGTTTTCTATAAGTTTGGGGTAACCGAGGTCATATATTCCAATAACGGTCGTCAAATCGTATCCCAAACCAACCAGAAGCCTTTGGAGTCCCGCACATGCGTACCGCGGTTTATGCTCACCGGATCAATGCAGCAGAGCGAGTCAATCGCACCGTGTCTTAAGCAAGATCACCGGGAGTGGGATCGGTACCTCCCTGAAATCAAAGTGTCCATACGCAAAGCAGTACACACGGCAACGGGAGTGACTCCATTCTTTGCAGTTTTCGACCATCACGTTTTCCTAAACGGAGCGAATTACAAACTGGCTCGCAAGCTGTGGTCTCTGTGTGCTCATGAAATTTTTCCTTTTGCACACAGCACACAAAATCCACATCATCCCTCAGCGAGTTCAAAGCAAGTTGCACATTGCTTATGAACGTAGCCACCAGCGTTACGTTGCCCGAGCCCGAAAATTCCAGGCGGAGCCAGGACGGAGGTCTATCGTCAAGGCTTCGTATTGAGCGACTTCGGGAAGGCATTCAACGCTAAATTCGCTCGAGCGTTTCTGAAAGCTAGGATAGTGTCTCGAGCTGGAAGATGTTTCTACTTACTAGCAGACTTGCGAGGAATATCCATAGGTTTTTACCACGCCAAGGATATAAGGTAGTACGACGGAGTCGTGGTGTACCTCACGTTGTGGCGCTTTCCAGAAACCTGGGGGAACAGGCCGGCTAGATTGGACGCAGGCCGCATTAATAATAATGGATGGAGGTACCCTTGCTCCCCTAAAATGCCGTTGGTATCTTCGCGTCCCTAGGAATCCTGGGGTGATGTTGCATTGGGTGTGCATCTATCGATAGTTGTTGACCGGATGGCAATTTCATGTTATCATTTTAAGAGCGCAGCGCAGACCGAGAGCGAGAGCGATTGTGTGTGGGTGCATTGGCGTGCAGTTGTATTACGTGCGGAACATTACACGCACTTTTGAGTAGAAGCAACGGCTTTTCGTAAGTAATGGTGATCGACCCGAGCATAGGAACACAGAGTTGAAAATTGACAATCAGTCAGCAGAGTCAGCGTAGGGAGGGACATTAACACGGTCAAGCTTGTCAATTATAACGTCACTGATTCGATAGAATAATTTTAAGGTTGGGTTACGACATTTAGTTAGGCATTATTAAGCTTACGCAAAAATATAAATGTTAAACTTAAGAAATAATCCCAATTATATGTTTATGTTTAAATTGGAGATGCGCGCCTAAGCTTAGTTGACGGAGCGAAGGGGAACGTATTGCCGTTAGGATAAATGACATCTGGAGTCTGTAGCTGAGGGCGGTGAAATTTCAACTATTATTTAGCACTACAGGTTGTTGTTTACGTTGTGTCAGTTATGAAGTAATGTGCAGATTATGTAGGCGAGCATGGGTAGAGCCACCCCAAAGAGAGTTGTGGCTAGCTGGCGCTGCCCCCTGTCAGACAAACCGACTTGTAACTTATCTGTATCTACTTTCGACTTCAAAATCTAAATGCTGATTGAATTCATAATATCTTGCAAAGATCGTAATGACATAAGCGAACCTCTTATAGCAGACACTGAATACAGCAGTTTTTTTTAACATTAATACGTCGGATTTCTGCATTGAAGGTAAACTATAAAACTTGAAATGTTTTCTAAAAGATAAGTACATCCCTATCATATCGCTTTTCTTCTGATAAAGAGCTTTCGAATAGTTCTCGTCAGTGACTTGAAATGTTTGCACAACTAGTAAGGCTGGACCTGTTAGATAATGAGCAAGTAGTTGAATTTGTCGATATTGAAGGACCAAATTCAATTCAATTCGTCAATGCGCTTATAAAACGCTTATAATTTGAATATTTGCCCTTAACAAAATCCAACTTTTTGCTTGCCATTTTGGTCAAACCTACTTTTTCTGTTATATATGGAGTCCAATATGACGAAGAACCACTTTAAAATTGTTTTTATGGTGAGACTTTTTTTTTAATTTTTAAAAATATGGTATTTTCATAGTTTTTTTTCAGAGGTAAGCTTGCATTATTGATCATTGCTCGCGAATGTCGGAATCGGTTTTGAAAAGCAAAACGATTACTGAAAGCTAATGAATATAACTATTATTCAATCCTACACAATTTTAAGTTTAAATCATTGGTTTTGCAACTATATTTTCTTGAAATAAGAAAATTATGAGTTTTTGTGCGGCATTTTTCTCACCTTTTTGGACTTTAAAATTAGGGGAAAAGTCGAAAAAAATATGTTTTGTTAATCACCTATTTATTTATATAGCTACATTAATTGGGTGTCGATTAAGATATTAATCAATCAATCAATATTACTTCAGCAAACCTGCTTTATGTCGCAAATTTCAAATTCGCTCGTGAAAATCAGGGATGAAACAGGCTATCCACATGCGTTGCATGTGCTCAAACTTATCTCAGATCGGCCCAAATCGCCGCAATATTTAGCATTATTGAGGGTGTTCGCAAGCAGATGGCAGTGGTTTTATTTTATCTTTTTTCGCCGAGGATGCTTGCATGTAGATGGCCTGCTTTACTCAAGCGATAGTATCCCATTTACTAGTACCGGCCGGTGAACGGAGAATCAGCCTCTGTTGCAAGTATCGGTCTGCACCTTAGTGTACCAGTAAACTTATTGAGCGCTAAATAGGGAGTATTACCTAGGAAAGTTGGCTAACTATGTTTTCAACCGAAAGTCCAAGCTGAGAGATGGACCAAAGAAGCAACAAGGAATTTAATTTGGCCTTATGTAATAACTATACTTTAACGCTTGAAGATTATTATTATTATTGGTATGAAATTGCCTAACGGTGCACCTTACCGGTGCTCAGCCTTCTTCTGACATTCAACGGAGTGCGAGCTAAAACCAAAATATATCGTATAAAATTAGTAAATGATTCGTTCTGCTACACATATGGTATTTACGTAGCCAATACCAACTCCAAAATAATATTCAACGAAAGGTTACAAAGTTTATATAATAAATACTTTGGAATTGAACCCAAAAATCGGAATGAAGATTGGAGCAAATATACCACTAAAAATCGATTTACTGCATTCCCACTTGGACATTTTTCCGTGCCACTTAGGTGAGCTCAACGAAGAATAAGGTAATAGGATTGACTGATGAAATTCAATCCTGTAAAAAACGAAGAAAAATAAGAAATGAAAATCATTGTGCGCTTAAAGTCTTAATCTTAGCCTATGTAATTTTTCGCGTGTGCGGTTTCTATCTGAGGTTGTCCTTATGAACCGCACTCCTCTTAATAAGAACAGACGTTCCCAGGTCTGCTAGAATTGTCTCCTCTGTGCAAAGTGGTGTTAACTTACTTGCTAACCTTTTGTTGTTTTTTACGAAGACTTTTTCGCGTACCTCAAATATCCTATTCTGCCTACTCGGGTTAGATCTGTCGATGTTATCATGTTGGCGTTTGCAATTTTATTTTAATTGTCTGCCTGAGTTCGTGTATTACATCAATTGGCGTTCGGTTTGTGACCAAGTGTATGGATCGATTGTATGCTATCGTTGCCCTCAAAATTAATTCCATTGTGTCATCAGATATTATTTTAACCTAAATGCTGTAGCTATGTCTGCAAGTGTGCTATGAAAGCGTTCTTCTTGGCCATTTGAGCAACTGTGAAGTGGTGGTGCGTTTACAACGTCAATATTATATCCGTTTTTTTGGAGCGACTTGAAAGCAGCTTCATAATCGCAATATAATGTCTTGGTATGTGGGAAGAGTTTCAGAAGTTTAATAATGGAGGTTTTCACATCGATGATCGTGCGAGACGCAAGTGGTTGAACAACACCGAAATTGGAGAAATTATCAAAGCAAGGAAGAAATAATTTCTTGTCTGTTGAAAAATTGTCAATGTGTATTGTATTCTGGCTAGGGTCGGTAAATCGCAGTGTATCGCGTTTACCGCGTCTATATTAATGAATGGTTGATTGTCTCGAATAGAGTGTCTTTATCTGTGAAGCTTATTAAATGGCGACAGTTCGCTGAGCATTGTTGCAGCGTCTGACTGGGCCCCGTTTTCAAAGGCATTTACATTCTGTCGAGACAGGGCATCTGCCACGATGTTTTCTTGGCCTGGTCTATAGACTAGCTGGACACTCTAAGTGCATTTGATGCCATGATAGGATACGGCTTGTTAACACAAGCCGGAATAATGTTAAGTCTACGTGACCGCACCATTAATTACAAGAATTCATCTGAACGATTACAGTACCATTACTGTGACAGTATATACTTGTGACTCGGGATTGGCCGCGCCACAATACATAATGTTAAAGTGTAAAAATATTAGACTTTGAATTAAGGATAAGAAATACGACGGAGTCGTTAGTTATTACATTGAATTATTTTACAAGTCGCAAGGAGCGCAAAACCCATATATCATTAAGTTTATATAATTAATTCATACTGTTAAATTATATAGATTTTGGAATTACTAAGTAAGTCGCAAGTGCATAAAGAGAATTTAGAGTTGTTTAAGATAGGGTTCGAGGGATCGGAACGTTGACGTCACAGTCGAGAGTGGCAACGCCACCCCAACAATAGCGCGAACATCCAGCGAGCTTTACACCAAAAGAACAAAAGCTGAAGCGGTGAAATAAAGAGCACGAGAGTAGAGGGGAATGAAGAACTGCAGCAGGGCCTATAAGTGAAGGCAAGAACACCGCAGTATAAATAAGAGGAATAAAAATCGAATAAATTGCCTTACATTTCATTTAATAATCGTATAACTAATACTCGTATCTAGTTTGCCTTTAACTGACAGTAGTATTTGTAAACGTCGGCGGCAATTCGCCTTGGCCTTGAAAGTTCATTGCCTATATCGATCGCGGCAGCGACCCGAGCGATAATTCGTGGGTAAAATCCGAGGGCGAGAGCTTAATAATAGTAGCTGTTGCAAGTGTCGGCGGAAATTCGCCTCGACTCTGTAGTTCCCTTTTCTCGTATTGATCGTGGCTCCGAGCCCGAGAGTTGTTCAGTAGTTAGAGCATCGCGGTATCTCGACCCGAAACTACGTATAACGTCGGCTGCACCTTCGTGGTACTCGTGCGAGCGAGCCCGAAAGCCAGAGTGTAGTAGTCGTGCCTCAAATTAAAACGAGCCCCTCTCCCCTTTTTACACTACCGTGCCTGTTTCAGCTTAGTGTCGCGGCAACTTTAAAAATATCTTGTAAAGCTGAGAATTGTTCCCCGGCCTAGACACTACTTTACAATATTTCCTCCCACCGAGCAGTCGTTTGGCAGCCGGTAGCGTTCCCTATATATGTAAGAGTAATGAGAGTCGTTGTCGTCTTCGATTTCGAGTACAGCGATCTCCGCTGTCTTGTCATATTTCGGCTCCTGTGACTTGGGACGCTCTGTACAACATTAAACAGTCGCTGGCGCTTTGGCCCTGTTACCTTATCAGACATACTTCGTCTTGTTTGGGCCCATTTACCATCAGTTTGAGGTCTTGCAAAATCAGTGGGTTGTCTAAACTTAGAGAAAGAGTCAACTTCCATTGGCACTGGAGCTTGTTCCTGTTCTTCTATTTTGTTTTTCTTTCTGATTCTCGCTGTTACTATTTTGTTACTTGCCGAAATAGGGGTTTTTTCCATTGCCCGTCGTCTCTATTATGTTTTCCCTGCTTTGCATTCGAGCGATTTCTATTATCCTCCATTGCCATTTCTTTTGCTGCAATGGCGTTCGATACTAGCTTCTGCTTCTCTGGCTAATTCTAATGCAGATGCTACATCCTTCGGCTGTTCCGGAGATACAATACCACAAAAGCACTTTTTCAAAAAAGAAATGAAAGCGTATAGTGCGTAACTAAGGTTAATTTCTTTTCAATTTCACTGTAATATTGCATTAGGCTTAATTCGCTTTGTATAATCATCTCGAGGCCTTACCTCAAAAGACTCAATGAAGTTTTGTCTAGTCTAGCTTAGATTGCGTCAAAATTAAGGACCGTATTATGAGATACTAACACCGCTCTAGCTGCACCTCTGATTTTACTCCTAATTATTGTCACTGCTTGGTAACGTGTGCAGCTACCATTCCCAACCCATTTGGTTGAATAATTCGTACGCCTCAACGACCGATTGCCTCCATGCCACGTACTCGTCTGATCCCCACTAAACTCAGGGACTGACTTAATCATATCAAGTGGAATGCGGAATATAACATCTAATGTCTGGGCTCACTGAAATTCTTCTATAAACTTCAACTGCATTATTGCGCAATATATTAACCCTGGCATTTACTTCATTGTGTTGTATTAGAAATCTCTGTTCTTGCTGCGCCAATACGAAGCTGACAGCATTATCCACTAATTCTTTCTCTTGATTTGCATTCATTTTGTCTCATTTCGTTTTGTGCTTGGCTACTAATAGCTTCTAAATTCTGGACTTCACTACCGTTATCTTCCCATTCTATTTCACTATCGCACTCAACTTTTATACCTTTAAGCGCATCTAACTAGCTCATATGCACTACTGTATTATACGCGGTATTTGGTTTATTTAAACCGTAAGTATGAAACATATAATATTTAACATAGATTTTATGCATTTTATTTGAATTTGTTTTAAGTCGTTTATATAAAAAGATAACTTTATACTTTCAAAGTAACACTTGCTATTGTCAACAGATTTTTTTGGTTTTGGTGTTTGGTGGTTTTGGCGATTTGAACTAATTTTAAACAAACTTGTTGGGTGCCAATTAAGGTATTAAGTTGTCCAGTGACATGCGTAGTTATGACGTCACAGGACAATTGTAATAATCAACGAAATCCAACGACGTGAGTAGTTATGACGTCTTAGGATGATTATGTTGGATAGCTTATCTTCGCTTTCTAATCACTAGCCTTATGGCTCAGAAATTGATAAAATAAAAGCAAAAAGGAATTACGGCAAATGCCGGAGTAAGTACTTTGATTGTTTTCACAATGGGTTTCCAATACAGACTGAATTGAAGTATAAAATCATCTTGGAGTTAAACCTAAAGGCTGCAAAGTAATAGTCGGAGATCCGATCAGCATATGCGATACAGCAGCCACTTGCAATATAGGCAAGTATCAGGTTACCACTGCTGACCATAGTGGCCGGGGTACGGAACTCATGCGACAGCAGAATATGGACGGGGTGGAATATGTGTTGTGCAAGGTTCTTATAACTAAATTATTTTGGTGCAATTCCTATGTGTTAACTTATATACTTGTTTACTTCAGACAAAGTGTTAAGAGTTTTGGGAGTAGGCAAATCGCTAACATGTTGTAACATGCAATGTACACTGGCCAAGTGCTCCGCAAATATATTCGTTGAACAGATCCGGCTCTGTATCGTCGGCTAAAGGAGTGGGTTAGGTTGGGTACCGTATACGCTACTGCTCACACCGCTAATTACAATACCTTCAAATAAATTCGCGTGCTGTTTTGGGGAAAAAAAGAGGAGGTCACCAGGAATCTACATACCAAAGTTGGTGACTCTAACTTTAATATTGCTGGAAATATTGAGCTTCTATCGAATTGACGACTTGAGGTGTATCGACATGTTATCGGTTTACCAGCCTCCCAGTGGTCATGGCACAAAAATCTTAATACTTTGACTGAAGCAGATAACTGCAAGTGTATATCCAAAATTTCAAGTCTCTATCTTCAAGAGCACCGAAAAATATTGCGTTCATCCGGACAGACGAACAGACGAGCACTCTGAATAGTTTTGATTTCGGTGCTTACTTCTCGACTTTGTTTTGCAATTTTTTTTTGTTTTTTTATTAGTATATAAACTGTGATTTATTATCTGGCGGCCAGCGCTACCACTGGCTCTAGCTTATAGTCTTATATAGTCTAACTTATAGTCTAGGATATATGCTAAGAAAATAAAAAAAATCCAAGTCTTCACATAGATTTTTAACGATATTAATGAAACAGTGCAAAATGTCGTCAAATAATGGCACGCTCGTATTGCATATGATAATGCAGAATGTATAGTTAAAAATGTAGGTCACTAGCTTTTGTTGTTTCTGAGCTCGCTGCGTTCATATAGACGGCCAGAAGGACAGACAGATGGACAGGGTATTACATACATTTGCATATCACCAATGTAACCATTTTTACCTTTTTTCAATGGGTTCATGGTATAACAACTGAATTGCTGGTTTTCGAACAGGGCAGATAGAAAACGCGTTGTGACAGTGTTCCGTACTGCGTGTATATGTTCGAATCTACATCATACAATATTTAACTGAAATTAAAGCATTTTGAGCGATCAGGAATGAGACCGTGAGAGTAAAAACGTACCACTCCAAATGCGCAACAGCATGATGCTCTGCTACCAATGTAACAATTTAAACATCTGGTATATAAAAAGTATGGAGTTTTTTACTTTATATAAATGGGCACACACACGAACACAGGAAAGACAGTTTAGAAGTTGTACTTACCAATAAGATCCAATTTGGTTTGAGTAACTACACGGTAAAATCTAGCTGAAGGTGGACTCGCTATTTGTATTTCAACGATGTAATCCTTGTTCTCTTCTGCGGTTTCTGTCGACCTATGTTCAAAGGGTTATTTGATTAATTATAATCTTTCTTGAAATGAAGTTTTATCTTAGCAATACCTGCACAGACACATGATAATGAACATTGCAATAGCATTGAGTTAAAAACGTCAACATTGGACCAAAATCGGGTTGTCCTTTTTAAGCTCGCTCACGTTCAAGTGAAAAGAGCACCTTGGGTTTCTGCAATGTCCGTCTTGAGGTCTGTCCGTACGAACTCAATTTTTTCGTCACTATTGAGGCTAGAGACTTGCAGCTTGGAATATATATACTTTTGTTTACCCGCGTCAGGCAAAGTGTTCAAATCTTTGTGCCACGCCTACCGCGCTGCTGGCAAATCGACAACATCACGATCGCAAATCGATAAAAGAGGAATATTTCCCACAATATTATAGTTACAGTCACCAAATTTGGTATGTACCTTGCTGGTGACCTCTAAGCTAGAGGCTCCATATTTCTATATATTACTCGAAAGCTTCACAAACATCACAGAAAAGATTTCCCGCCACCGTACTCGCTAAAATTGGTATACCTGAAAGGTAACATGTGTATAATTCCTACAATTTTAAAGCTAGAGACATCAAACTTGATATGTACATTGTCAGTGTCCTCACCAAATATTGCGACCTTGATATCTCGGCCACGCCCACTATAACTCCCCAGCCACCCGCGCTCACGAATCGCGAAAGCCTATATCTCCCACAGTTTTAGGGCTAGAGCCAACAAACTTTAAAGGTAAATTAAAGGTCACGCCCTTTAAAGATAATTTAAAAAAATTGCCGATCACGCTTACTTCCGACCCGCAAATCTCGAAAATGTATAACTCCCACAAAATTAGAGCTATTGTCTCCAAATTGGCAGTTAGTGTTTAGACGTTCTCTTATCGATCGAGCCGAGAAAATTCTATATTTTTGCAAAATATCAGTAATAACTACTGTGAACTGTGAGCGACTACTATTTGTTACAGGCAGAAGGAGGATAATCCGACCCCATTAGGTATATATATGTAACGAGTAGAGTATCGATTAAGTGGCAACACCCATTAGTAACACAGAGTGGTAAAGGTGAAGCTTGCGAAGCAGAATAGTAGAAAAGTAGAGTTTCAGCAGTCCAAGGCATAAGTCGTAACGCGGAGAAAAGTCGTCAAGTCGTCAGTTGTTCCAGTTGGCTTTTGCTGAAAGTTGGCGCATATCTAATAACCTTATATACTATATTAAACACAATATATTTTCTTTATATTAATGAAAGGGACCTCAGCAGTCCTACTTTTGGGGGCTCTTCCGGTCTAGCAAATATATTTGAAACGCTCAAGCAGAAGAAAAGTTTCGTAATTGGAGTACAGAAAAGATTGAGTAACGCTAAAACTGTAGTAGCGGGACAAGGGCAGATATACCGCATCAGAACACGATCACAAGAAGTAAAGTGTCCAAGAAAACTCACCTCGAATATACCGAGAATAAGACAATCACCGTATGAAGCAAAAAGAAGAAGTGAAGCAGACGTGGTAGCAGCAGCAGAGTTTTAGATCGAAGAAAAGCAAAAGGAAAAGAACAGCGGTAACAGCGGCAGTTCAATAAGCGGCAAAATTAAGAGTAACGGCGGCAGAGGTTTGGCGGGCAGTTTGGCTGGCAGTTGATGTAGTCGAGATTTAGTGGACATCGGTGGTGTATACCAAAGAAGCATTTTTCACAGGAGGTGGACTGGCGCAGACATTAGAAGCAAGTCAAGTGGCGCAGTAACCAACGAGGGAAGAGCGGATGTTGATGATCGGCAGCTAGCCTACGCTGACACACAGAAGACAAATCGAGGCGCAGTGTCAGAAGAAAGTACAGGTGTTCAGTAAAGTGTAAATCTTCGTTCTTTTAATTACATTTGGTAGTCTTTTGTAAACGACACTAATTAACTTAATTTAAAATGGATTTAAGTACAATAATGTCACAAAATGTCGAGGGACTTAAAGAGATGTTGGCAGAAGTCTGACTTAGTGTGCAAGCTGGAAAATCTGAGTTGCAAGAAAGGTTAGTACAGCATATGAATTCATTGAAGGTATCAGAGGTCTTAGAGTCAACGTCTTATAACGATACAGTTGAAACAGTTACAAGTGGTTCAGGACATTTTGCTTTGAGAGACATAGAAAAAAGTTTATCTGCATTTTCGGGACTCAATTCATAAGACGTCAATCATTGGATCGATGAATTTGAGGATGTGGCAGAACAGTTAGGTGGAATGAATTACAAAAATTTGTATTTGCAAAACAATTATTGCAGGGAGCAGATAAATTATTTGTCAAAAGCTTGACTGCTGTACGTGGATAGAGTAGATGGAGCGAACTTAAAACCGAGTTGGTGTCTGAGTTTGGAAAACAGTTATGCTCAGCAGATGTACACAACATTTTGAAGATTCGGCATAAGAAAAACAAAGAGTCGTTAATCGAATATTTATATAATCTCATCCAAATATCGAAGCAAATAAATCTAGATGATCGAAGCATAATTACTTATTTTATAGACGGAATACCAGACTTGAGATTAAATAAGGCATGTTTATATTCAGCAACGACATTAAAAGAATTAAAGATACGGATTAAAATATACGAGAAAATTAGATCAGAAGAACCTAATAAGGCAAACAACGAAAATAGGATAAAAACAAAAAGGGAAGTTCGTCCGGTGAAAAAATGTTTTGAGTGTGAGAGCGTAGATCATTTAGCAGCCGAATGTAAGAAAGTTATACTTTGTTACAAATGCCCACAAGAAGGCCATATTGCTAGTGCATGTAAATTTGGGAAACCTGAGGGAGCGGAAACAAAGAAGGAGAACGGCAATGTAGGATGCCAACAATATAAGGTGCAGTCAGGAATGTTTAAAATATTAAAGTTTAGAGAGAATAATATAAATGTATTGGTCGACACAGGGTGCGATCTGTCACTAATAAAAGATGACAGTTTAAGCAGACTCGGAAAAGTCTACATAAATCAACATGATATACGCTTATTATTTGGAATAGGAGGTGGACGGATATCAACAGCAGGCAGTTGCAAGTTAGATGTAATGGCTGATGATATTTTATTCTCAGTTGTTTTTCATGTCGTAAAGCGTAAAAAATTTTTAGGTCACGTTATATTAACACTTGTCAACATGAAATTGGATGAAAATGGTGCTAAGTTTGTTCAAAAAGAAAATGACTGTATCGCATGTGTTGAATTTAACGCAATGTGTCTAAGTGAGATCGAAATGAATTCGAATCCTTCAGATAAAGTAGATTTACCAGATTTAGGAAACCAGGACAGAAATAACATAAATAAAATGATAAACGATTACAGACCAAGGAAAACAATAAAGTCGCCTATAGAAATGAAAATTATCTTGATAAAAGAATCTCCAGAATGGATTTTTCCATGTACCGATTGAGCCTTCGCCTAGGAAATATACGTCATTCGTAACACATAATGGACAGTTTGAATTTATCCATGTACCTTTTGGAATTACCAAGTCGAGAGCTATATTTTGTCGTTATACACACGCGGTTTTCCGAGATCTAATTCAAAGCGACAAGGTAATTACTTACATAGTATCCATGTCCTCCCAGCCAAAAATATACATGAAGGTATAGAAAATTTTAAAAGTTTTTTGGAAGTGGCAGGTGCGGCAGGACTACACATAAAGTGGGAAAAGTGTCAAATACTGCAGGAAAAGATAAAGTTTTTGGGATACTACATAAAAAATGGGAGCATTACGCCATCAGACGATAAGATACAAGCACTTCAAAAGTTTCCTATCCTCAAAACGGTGAAAGAACTCCAACGATTCTTAGGGCTTACTTCATACCTTCGATGGTTTATTAAGGGATATGCTTTAGTAGCTAAACCACTTACGGACATAATGCGTAAAGAAGGATCAACAAAGATTAATGTAAAAATTAATCTTAGATATGAGCACATAATGGTGTTTCAGCAGTTAAACAATGTTAGTTAAACCTCCGATCTTAAAATTATTTAATCCAAAGGCTCTGACAGATGTCCATACTGACAGTACTTATGTAAAAAGATTCGGAAGATGTTTCACCCAATAGAATATATAAGTAGGAAAACAACACCGGCTGAAGAAGCATATTCTTCATATAAGCTTGAAGTTTTAGCTATTCTAAATTCAGTAAAAAAATGTCGCGTTTACTTGGTGGGAATTCCATTTAAGGTCATAACAGACTGCAAATCCTTCACTCTATCTGTTAATAAAAACGATGTTCCGCCTACTGCTTATCGCTGGATAACATATCTGCAAAAGTACAATTGTATTGTAGTAGGGTAAGTAGGGTATTTTGCTTATTAGTCGAAGACACAATGAAATACAGATTAGTTTAAGCTCACTCAACAGACGAATGGATCAAAGCGGTAAAAACCATTTTACAAAACCAAGACCATAAAGATTTTTTTAAAGAATGGAGTACTTTTTAAAGTACTACTAAAGTACAAAGAACTATAACTAATTCCAGCAGCAATGGAAGATGAGATTATAAAGTTAGTTCACGGACAAGGACATTTTGGTTCGAAAAAGACTATGCAAACAGTTGAACAAAACTACTATATACCAAATATGCAACCGAAAGTGCTCAAGATTGTTAAAGGCTGTGTTGACTGTTTGATAACAGAGGCAAAACAAGGAAAAAAAGAAGGGTACATAACATCGATCGATAAAGCTATGGAACCATTAGGACCCTTAACAGAGACACGAAAATTCTATAACCATTTTCTAGTAGTGGTAGATGGGTTCTCAAAATTTGTGTGGTTATATCCCACAAAGAGCACAGGTGCCGATGAAGTAGTTGATTGATTCCGCAAGCAGGCAGCAATTTTCGGCAACCCGAAACGAATTATTTCAGATAGAGGTACCGCGTTGAATACATACTGTCAGGAAGAAAATATACAGTTGTTACATTTTGCTACAGGCGTGCCCAGAGGCAATAGACCAGTTGAACGCATACATAGAATTATTGTCCCATTAATTGCAAAACTAAGCCAGTGCAATTCGCCAAAATGGTACACTCATGTGAGCAACGTACAAAAGATAATAAATAATACTCCACCAAGAAGCACCAAAACAACACCTTTTAAGATATTGACAGGGTTAAACATGAGAGTTAAAGAGAGTTTGGAAATAACAGAATATTTAGAAGAACTGAAAGAATACGAATTAAATTCCGACGGAAGTGATATAAGAAAGGAGGCACAAAAAATAAAGAAATAATACAAGAAGAAAATCGTAAAGGTGGTAATAAGTATAGAATACCAGGAGCCATTTATCAGATAGGAGACTTAGTAGCTATTAATATGGAACGGGCATGAAGCTAAGACCCAAGTATTTGGGACCATATAAAAAAGTTGAGAAATTAAACCATGAAAGATATAAAGTAAAAAAAATAGGGAAACATGAAGGTCCAAATAAAACTAATACTATTGTTGAATTTATGAAAAAATTGTAATGTCATTCGAGACGAATGTAAAGTCAGAACGACCGAATGTAGGAATAAGTTAGATTCTAAGTTTATTCAGCCCTGGTACGATATGTTATCGACCAGCACTATGATCAGTTGTTTGATCGAATAAAGAAATCAATCGTAGAGGAGAATCAAGACAGAATTGTCGTCGCAAGCTGAAAAAAAAACCAATTTTGTTGAAATACATTTAAGCGCATTATTTAATATTTCATTGAATAAATAAATAGTTTTCGTTATAAAACGCTTTGAAGTATTAAAAGGAGAACATCCCCACCATCACGCATTCAACATACATAAGTATTGCGATAATTGAATAATACTAAAAAATATTGTTTTTTTTTATTTTAAATTCTGATGCGATACGCAAACATAGTAAATGCTCAATTCCTCCTTTATCTGCCTTGGATGTATTCGCGCAGGCAATGGGCTATGTGGCTGCAAGCAGCCTGTAGGCGGATATTGAAGTGACTCGCTGATATGGCCAGGGAAACCGACTCAATATGTCATACTAGTCAAGAAGTTATGGTGTAGAACACAGTGGACTCGTTGGCAGTGCGACGTGTGAGTGGTACTCCGGCATGTGCGAGGTGCTCCACCGGCGGAATGTTTGTGCCGCTCACGTGGGTATACCAAATAGCGCAGGTGCGAAAGTGGTGCAGTCGCCCGTAGTCGTGATTAATACCATGGATCAAATGTCGGAACGCAATTGTCCGAATTGACGATTCTCACATTCACAATAGATTCGGGTGCTGCCAAGCCACAGCCGGCACCACTGAACACACTCACAGTCGTTTCGTCCAACCACGCAAATTTGTTTTTCTTTCCAAAGATAAAAATATTGCCTGTAGAGCGCACTGAAAGTCATTCCTAGTCGGTGAAAAATGCTTGCGAGTTCGGATGCTTTTGAAAATGTAGGCGTGCGAACTTGAAGAGAGCTTAATAATGAGTGGAACGCGAGCTCTGAGCGGAAGTCTTACTAGGCTAGAAAAAGCTCAATTTTGAAAGAGCAAAACTTTTCCTAGTTGCATCAGCTGCGCAACTGCAGCAGTCTACCCACTCGCACGTAAGCTCGGATTCGAAATTGAGCATACCAATTAGTTAACATGTACCGCAAAAAATATTCGCACCCTCACACCACAGGTCTAATCTTGGGCTACTAGTCGAAGATGCGCTGAAAAAGAACCAAAGGGATGCGAATATCTACCTTATGTCCTTCGCATGAAAATTTCCCAACTCCCTACCCTTCAAAACTTCCAGAAAATATACCGATTGACCCAGCCTTTCCTTTATGCAAGCCTTGGTGCCAATAGGGGCTGGCTTAGCATTGAAGTTAGCAGCCGCCTTGCTTAGCAGAAAGTTTCTTTTGACCACTTCTTGGCCAACTACAAAAGAACGTGGCTTCTACCGCAAATCGTATGTACACTGATTTTTTTTCGTATACTGTGGTCAGATGTGTTCCAATGGTGGACCGAATTCTTTGAAATTTGTAAGGCCTTGCTAGATTTCCCTCGCCTTCACTAAGCTAATTTAGAGTTAGCAAAATTTTAAAATACTGCCCATGTATAAACATGTGTTGACCGAAAACGGCGAAATAAGGTGACACGCCAATTGACTGGTGAGTGGAATTCCTGAGAGAACAGTTAATGCTACTTAGAAAAACATCCCACTCGCGCTGATCCGTGCGAACGTATGCTCTCAAAGTAGCATTAATCAAACGATTAACTCTTTCTGCCGCATTTGATTGCGGGGCATAAGCTCCAGTGTCCAATTGTTGAGCGCCATATTTAAAGAGAAAAGAAGAGAAATCACGGCTTTTAAATTGGGTACCGTTATCAGTCATGATTATTTCAGATACTCCAAAGCATGAAAATATTTGAAATTATGAAATTATTACTACATTTGAAGTGAACCTCTTTACTGCCTTTAAAAATGCAAATTTTGAAAAATGGTCGAGAATAGAAAATATTCCAATATTACCCTTTCTAGTTCGGAGAAACGGGCCACTAAAATCCAAATACAACCGCTGTAAAGGTCTCTCACTGTTCACTCGAGCACCCATCGGGGCTTTAGAGAACGAGTGGGGTATTTGGTGGTCTGATTTATTTCTCAGTTTCTAATGTAATCGCGGACATTAATCACCATCTTTATCCAGTAAAACCTACGGCGAATCCGCTCTAAACACAATGCGCCGAAGATGGTTGGTCATGAGTAGCACTAATAACGCTGTCTCGCAAAGGAAGAGGGACAAACAATTTCCAGCGATCATCAGCTAAAAGCATTGGCTGAGAAACATGTGCGGTGATAAATATAATCGTCCACTACCAGAAAGTCTGGTAACTTAGCTAACTTAAATATCTCTTTCATGGTGCAATACTCGGCTGACTGAAATGCAGAAGGACTTCGCAATGTAATGCCTGTGTTTCACCGACTCCTTCAAACGATCGAAAGACAGCATCAGCTACGACATTCTCGCTTCCCTTTCAATGTTCGATTTCAAAACGATACTCCTGAAGTTTGATAGCCCAACGCGCCAACCTACCACTAAGGTCAGACTAGTTCATAAGCCATCGAAAGCTTGCGTGGTCGGTAACGATTTTGAATGGGTGCCCTTCAATGTACATACGAAATTTTTTAATTGCAAGTACTCCCGCCAAACATTCGAGTTCAGTATCCGAATAGTTATTTAGGTTTCCCGACGTGTGGGCTATCCTGTCTCGTCGCATTGGGCTAATACAGACCCCACGCCATGAAAGGACGCATCACATTACAAAACAAATGGATGGGCATAATTCCGATGCACCAAAAATGGGGCTGAACACAGCTTGCTTTTCACCTCCTTGAATGCTACCTGTGCTTGATGATTCCATTCGAACGATTTACCTTTCAGTAGCTCGGTAAGATAAAAAATAAGTAAGGAGTAGTAAGAGATAAAGCGCTGGTCCCATTCCGTCATACCTAAAAATCTTTACTTTGCGGAACTGTAAACTTTTTAATCGCTCGAATTTTTGCGGGATTAGCCTGGAGCGTACCCTTACCCACTAAGAACCTAAGGTAGTCTACCTTTTTCAAACAAAATTGACTTTTCTGAATGTTAATGGTAAGTCCAGCTTTACGTAGCTGGGTAGATACTTTCAACAAGTGTGGTCTTCAAAACTGTGAGAAAGCACCAATAAGTCATCTGGGTAGACCAACACGTGTGACTTTAGCTGGTACGGGATTCCTGATCTAAACCAATTTGCCAAAAGGCGTCCTTAAGATCGATTTTCGGAATGCAGTGCACTGACGGAACTCGACTTAACAGTCCACCCATTATGGAAATCGGATACGCGTCTCCCACTGAGACAGCGTTAAGCTAACGAGCATCTAAACAAAATCGCACCTTTCGGGTTTTATATGCAAAGTGACTAGGGACGACAATGGTGAACTTGGAGCTTCTTCAATCGCGGCACATAAAAGTTGCTCCTTTGCGGGAGACAAGGGGTAAAACCGTTGTTTAATTGGTTTGCCAATAGATGTATCGATGTTCGATTAACGTCGTCAAGCCAAGTTCATCTTTCTTAAATGAGGGAAAAGAATCACTTACCGACTATAATTTGGACTGCTCAGAAGGGGACAGTGCCAACATAAACGAGTTTCCTTTAGACTCAGAACACAGTTCATTTACAGAGTAGGAAGGTATGAGGTATGAAGGTATAAGGTATGGAAATGCCAAATCTTTTCCAAAAATCCATGCCGCAAATAGCTTCCTGCTTTACGGCGAACATTCTGCTTCGAGTTTTCCGACTTCAACTTGCACTTTACGCAATTAGGCTTACATGTATCTAGTAACCCACAACCTTAGCAAAAACACGACGAGGTTTGAGGTAATCATGACCCTGCTCTTCATAGTTCCAACATGTGACGTTTTCTACTGACCGAACAGCACAGAACTCGTTGGCAGTCTCTTCATCCTACAAAATGCTTAACGGGGTTCGGACGAGATTGTGACCTATGTCGGAGGCTGCGGAAAAACTTTTCGTGTCGGCGACATTCCCTACGCAATGTTGTTATAATTCGTGTTGTAGTTCAGGCTTCAAATTGTGTCGAACTTCAGTAGTTATTTTGTTAATGGTCATAGGCTCTCGTAGAGAATCAACAATTGAGAGTACCGCGTCTAAAAACTCATCGAAAGTCTCATTACTGCCCTGTTTGCGACGACATATTATATTTTTAATGTCGCGGTCCGAACGCTGATCCTGATACCTCTCCTGTAGGCGGCTACACAACTCAAACCAGTTCATGTTTTCCGCTGTTCTATGAACACGCCAGTAAAAGAAAGAGAAGGACCTGAGAACAGAAAATTGGAAAATCGGGACAAGAGTGCAAAATTCCCATTGCAAAATTCAAGGCATTGCCTTGATAGACAATTTACCCTATAAATAAAATCATCGATGCGAAGGTTATTTGCTGATCCACTGAATTTGATACGCCAATTAAATATTATATTAGAGGTTCTGTCGGGTCGATCAGACGATGAATCGGTAAAATTAACCCGGGTACTAGTTGGTCTAGCTCTTTAGCTATCATTACGCATTTGAAAGAGCAACCAAATTCTCGGAACTTCGCCTAACACCCATTTTCGCTAACTATTAGACAAACCAAAAAAAGTATTTTTATTTTATATATTTTTTTAAAGGGATCTATCTTTTTCTTTCTATTTTTTCTTTCTTTCTAAGTCCCTTGTTTATTTTACTCTTTTTTTGTTATTATTCAAAGGGACTTATCCTAAGCACTAGTACCGCAGAATACGTTGAGAGGTCAAATACTTGGAATCCGTAAACAGGAATTATTTATACTATATAAATGTATTTATACCATTAAATGAGGAACAAGCCGATAATATCCGGTTTCAGCAATCTCAATTTTATTAGGACGAGGAGAAACCTCATAAATCTTATGAAACCTTATATATCTATTTCTTGGTATAGATCCGAGGTAAATCCAAACCTATAATTCCAAAGCAGAGTTATTTAAGGTAATATTCCTGCTCAATTATTTTGTAACTAAGAGAAATACTACAAGCAGGTATCCAAAAGCTTAATCTACTGGCGTGGCTCCGACAATAATCAAAATACCAGCAATTAGTTAGATTGAAAGTTAGCTCAGAAACGAAAAGAAAAATTTTGGGTGGAGAATGGTTTGATGGGAAGGATGTAGGAACATGACTTTTGGGAATCGTGGGGTGTAAATATATCTTTTACGATAAATTCTGTCCTCTAGGGCACGTATACCCTTCCGCTCTTTTCGGCCACACGTTGGGCGCCATTTATGATGTAACGAACAGGCAAAACGATGTCTCAGCAAGCATACCCTGTCTACTAGTGAGTCGGCTGTGCTTAGGGAAAATGGCGTAGGTATCGTGTGCCGCTCCGACATATGCGTTACGATAATCGTAGACAGAAAGGGAAGAATAAAATGATCGGAAAGACAAACCATTTAGACTATAACGGACCACAATATATACATAGCTTCTCATAAATTCAGAGAACTCTGATGACGTTATTCTCCGTCTTTACCTACCCTACCTGTAGGAATAAATCAACTCCATACCTACATGTATATGCTTATATACTTAAGGTGCCCTTACAAAGATTAATTTATTGAATTTTATATTATTACTTAAATATTATGCAAATAATCTAAAATGTAAATCTAATGCAATTAGAGCAAATATTAATATGATGCATATAGTATATATAACGAATATATATTATAAAAAAATTACAAAATGATTAATATACATAAAATTATTAATATACATAAAGAAAAAGGCAACCGGATTTGCACAAAAAAAATATATAAGTCCCATTGCAAAAGGTAAACTTGCTTAGTTTCTTGAGTGAAAGCTCGATTTAAAAGAGAACAAAGTTACAAAAAAGAATGAGCGGATCACTTTCGACGAACAAACACATCCACAGACATATGCATTGCCAAAATAGAAAAAAGCTTTAATGTAAACAAACCAAGCATTGGAGCAGCTGGTTTATAAAAAAAGCTTGTATATACCTGCGCTTGCATCTGCGACTGGCTCCCCGAGATAACGCACTTTGTTTTTGTTGCATTTGGCATCACACTCAATTTCGGCTATGCCGTACTTACGACCATGTAGAATCCATCGATACCAGCAGGCCTGTTGACGTTGATTGACTACAGGCGATGAAAAAACAATAATATGTGTGTGTGTGTGTGTGTGGAAACAACAAAAGCACTACGACTCATTGCTGAACATTAGCATTATAAGTATTGGGATAACTGAATAATACTAAAAAATATTGTCTTTTTTTTATTTTAAATTTTGATGCGATACGCAAACATAGTAAGAGAACTGCTCAATTCCTCCTTTATCTGCCTTGGATGTATTCGCGCAGGCAATGGGCTATGTGGCTACAAGCAGCCTGTAGGCGGATATTGAAGTGACTCGCTGATATGGCCAGGGAAACCGACTCAATATGTCATACTAGTCAAGAAGTTATGGTGTAGAACACAGTGGACTCGTTGGCATTGCGACGTGTGAGTGGTGTTCCGGCATGTGCGAGGTGATCCACCGGCGGAATGTTTGTGCCGCTCACGTGGGTATACCAAAAAGTGCAGGTGCGAAAGTGGTGCAGGCGCCCGCAGTCGTGATTAATAACATGGATCAAATGTCGGGACGCAATTGTCCGAATTGACGATTCTCACATTCACAATAGATTCGGGTGCTGCCAAGCCACAGCCGGCACCACTGAACACACTCACAGTCGTTTCGTCCAACCACGCAAATTTGTTTTTCTTTCCAAAGATAAAAATATTGCCTGTAGAGCGCACTGAAAGTCATTCCAAGTCGGCGAAAAATGCTTGCGAGTTCGGATGCTTTTGAAAATGTAGGCGTGCGAACTTGAAGAGAGCTTAATAATGAGTGGAACGCGAGCTCTGAGCGGAAGTCTTACTAGGCTAGAAAAAGCTCAATTTTGAAAGAGCAAAACTTTTTGTTGCATCAGCTGCCCAACTGCAGCAGGCTCGTAAGCTTGGGTTCGATAAAGTGCTTTATAGGCGTGTCCATAAAATTGAGCATACCAATTAGTAAACATGTGCCGCGATATTGAACAAAATTAGTTATTTGGACTTGTGGAGGGAATCGGAGCCACTTATGACCAAACTATACAGAGATAAGGCATTAGATGCATTCGTTAGAGGTCTCCGTGGGGAGGCGTGATAGCCTACTAGGTATAAAAGAACCAACCCATATTTAGAAATCAGCAAATGTAAAGCAACCAACCTGTAATACATTCAGACAAATGCAGCAAATGCAACATATGCAACAGAAACCACCAAGTATTCAGACAACAAAGTTAATTACATGAACAGGCCCCAATTTGACGTACGCAAGAGAACCCCGTTACCACTCAATGATATGGCAAAAAAATAAAGAAATCTAATATACAGACAAACTTGGAAGACCATTCAAACCGAAAGAAGAGGAATCGCCAACGATTAGCTACGAACAGACAATTGCAGATCAGTAAAAACAAACAAACTACAAACTTCTAGAAGAATGCACTGAATGCATTGACAACAACGACAATCAATATGACTACCCATAGTTACATTTTTCAGAAAAGCAGACTCCCCATTGCCAAATTTCGAGTGCAAGTTGAGGAGCGGATAGATATTAAAAAAATAATACATACAGGTTCCGATAGAAATTACATTCAATCAAAACTAGTTCCGAATCCTTTGTTTAATCAGAATACATTCTATGCTGTTTCAGTAGGAGGCAACGTACAAATCACCCATAACAAAATGGCCAATTTGTTTAATGAACGCAATATTAGGGAACGATTGTCTCAAAGAATGGATTGAGCATACCCGTTAAAGAAAAGAAATTCGAGTCTGTAAACATAATAATACTCAGAACTGACCACCTCAATGATTCGCAAAAAAAAGAGCTGAATCGACTACTCAAAAAACACCCCACCTTTTTTTGCAGAACCAACCAAAAACTAACCTACACAACTAATGTTAAAACAGAAATTCGAACCAACACAAACACACAAGTCTACTCAAAATTTTACCAATATCCAATGTCCTTGAATGACGATGTTAACAAACAGGTTAAAAAGATAACAACATAATATGACCTTCCAGATATCCAGAGAATTCCCCTGCATGAATAGTACCAAAAAAAATTAGATGCATCACAAACTAAGAAGTAAGAATGTTGCAGTCGCACGTAACCGACTGCGTATACTCGTTCACAGTACATAGAAATTATTATTGTCATTTTGGAAAAATATAGAATTTTTAAATTTCGTAGCGGCTGGGGCAGGCATGTCTAACATTTTTAGGCTCGATCTTAAGGGGAAGTCACCCAAACACTGTCTGCCAAATTTGGTGAATCTAGCTTTAATATTGTGGGAGATGCAGATTTTCGTGGTTGGTGGGGGCGAGAGTGGACGTGGCCGGGAAATTAATGACTCTTGCTTTAAAACTGCGGGAGATATAGATTTTTGCATTTTGCGGGGACGGGAATGGGCGTACCAGCATTTAAAGAGGGTGACCACTAATCTACCTTTAAAATTTGGAGACTCTAGCTCAAAAACTGTGGGAGATATAGCCATTTCCGATTTTTTAAGGCAGGGTGACTTGGGGGCGGTGTACTGGACGTTGTCGGAATATCAAGTTCGCAATCTTTTGGTGAGGTCACCAGCAATCTACATACCAAAGTTGGTGGCTCTAACTTTAATATTGTGGGAAATATTGAAATTTTATCGAATTGCATTTTGACGTGTATCGACATGTAATCGATTTGCCGGCCTCTCAGTGGGCGTGGCACAAAAATCTTAACAGTTTGTCTGAAGCAGATAACTGCAAGTATATAACAAAAATTTCAAGTCTCTATCTTTAATAGCGCCGAAAGAAGTTGCGTTCATACGGACAGACGGACGGACAGCATGACGGACACTGAACAGAATCAATATACTAGTTTCACTTCGTAAACGAGTATAAAAAATACAAAATGGTATTATATTACAGAAAATTAAATAGCGTAACAAAAGCGGACAAATATCCAATTCCAGATGTCATTTCAGTGCGTGCTCAATTAGGAAATAGCAATCTATTTTCCGTGTTGGACTTAAAGAGTGGGTTCTATCAGATTCTATTAAAAGAAAGCGATATAGAGAAAACAGCTTTCCTTATCAACCAGATTCCCCTTTGGGTTGAAGAACGCCCCCTCCATATTCCAGCTCGCACTTGATAACATACTCAGAGAAAAGATAGGAAAAATTTGTTATATTTACATCGACGAAGTCGTAGAATCTCATTGTAGAAACCAACACAATAATATTTAAAACATTAAATGCATTAAAAGCCCAAACAAATGTCAATTAGATAAGTGCGAATTCTTTAACACCGAATAGAACTGTTGGGATTCGTCATCTCAGATAAAGTTATAGAGAAACCCAGTAAAGTAAAAGAAATCGCTAATTACCCATGTTGAAAGAATTTGAAGGAACTACGATTCTTTCTCGGGTTATCAGGATATTATAGGAGGTTCATAATAGGAGAGAAGATGGACGAATAAGTAAAGGAACTTCGTCTAGAAAAGTAATCAAATTAGACGATGAAGCTATTAAAGCGTCAAAAATCATTCATATCCGACGTTGTCATTTTACATTTTCCCGACTTCAGTAAAGAATTCACATTAACCACAGACGCTTCTGACATCGCAATAGGAACAGTGCTCAGCCAATCAGACAGACAAATAGCTCTATGAGTATAATTATTCAATTCACTCAGTCACCCAAAAACGCCCACTAAAGGTATATTTCGGTAGAAATATAATCACTGACCAAGAGCAATACGACTTCAGCAGACAAAACAACATTGAGAAACTAAAATAAAATTAAATGGCAGTTCTAAAAACACATAACAAAGCACGTTACGAAATAAACAATTACGTACCAGGACAAAAAATATTTGTTAAGCAAATACTAGATTAGGTTCAAAGCTATCCCCACGATTTAAACAGGAAGTTATAAAAGAAAATAGGATACAACCAAGCAGGATGGGTCGTTCATAAGAGTTATAAGAGTTAGGAACATAACTAGAATGTCTGTTTAGTCTGAAAGAAAAAAAACATAAAAATTACAAACAATAATACCCATTCACTCAAACCGAATGTCGTCCGACTGCAGATTTCATCCGATTATGAAGGAATCGGTCCATACCTGTCTAATCACTTTGTTTGAATCCAATGCACACACCATAACCATTTACAAAGGCACAGGGAAATTAAAAACATCATCAACTAATATCATACATGTAATAGATTTAAAGCATATAGAAATAGGACTTTTCAAAATACGCAAGCATAACGTAAATGACTTAAGAAATATATATTTGTATCGCACCCTTATTCACGAAATTGAACAGGCGTTATCCACATTAAGCACACTTATGCCAACACTTAAAAGACATCAAGCAAGATCCCTCAATTGGAATGAATCAGCTGGAAAGTAGCTGGAAACCCCGACCATGCAGACTTAGAAATGTTAGAAGCAAATTTCAACAACCTCATTACAAACAATAATAACCAGGATATTGTAAATAATCAATTGCAAAATAGAATAAATAATCTTACAACAATCTCCAATATGTTAGCCAAGACAATTAGTAAGCACAATTCTTTAAGCATAGAGGTGGCAGGTAGTTTACAAAACCAAGCTAGAATTTTAAAAGAAAAAATGGACAATATTAAATGTGCCATTCAATGGGCAAAGTCCAATATTATACACACTCTCTTCCTAAACGAAAATGAAATAAATGAAGTCCATAGAATTTCACAAGAAAGCAATATAACTTCTTTGACAGCAGAGGAAATGTTACAATTTGTCGATATCTGTGAACTACACAATAAAACAAGTATAATTCACATTATTAAAATCCCACAATTAGAAGCAACTAAATACCAACATTTGTTAATAAAACCGGCAATAAGAAACGAATTAGTTGTACATTTAGAAACTAATGAAATCTTCTTATACGACAACATAATATTAAGCATCCCAAGTAACTGTAAAACTTTCAACTTTGTAACTATTTGCGATAAAGTAAAAACTATTAATCTTAATGAATCAAAATGTATTGCTAAGATACTACAGGGCAAAGAATCGCTGTGCGAGTTCAGCAATGCTGACCACATACCGAAGGTGCAAGAAATAGATGAAAGCATCGCACTTCTTAACAATTTCAACGGACCAATTCAAACACAACAAAATACCACTTATCACATAAGGGACACCTACTTGGTGCACTTTCGGAACGACTCAATCAACATAAACGGCAAAGAGTTCAACAATAAAGAGGCCACTATTATGAAACCATTCATCCGAATGACCCCAAGAGAATTGGACCGATTACGCATCTTATCACTAGAAGCATTACACACGTTAGTAGTAGGGAACTGTATGTTCTATGACAGGAAGTAGCTGTCACTTTTATTACCCTGGGATGAATAATTAATGATTTATGACCCTACGTGCAGGTACGTGACCCTAATTAATATGTCGGTCCCCAGGTACGTGACCCTAATTAATATGTAGGTCCCCTGACCCTTTTTGTGGTGGGAGTGGGGGGAGCGATCACTTAATGGCACTACGTGACCCCTTTTGCGGGGGTGGGATGAGTGAACCGATCGTTTTATGGGCGCAAGTGACCCTTTTGAAGGAGATGAGGTGGG